>VXAZ01010275.1:197461-217548 GCA_013399875.1 Gymnorhina tibicen
AAAAAAAAAAAAAAAAAAAAGGCAGAAAAGTCCTGCTGGCAGGAACTGGAAAAACAATCTGTTTCAACAATTGCACTAGCAGCAGAATGATTAACTCCCTGAGCCATTCCAGTAACAATACAGATCATGCCAAGACTTAAAACACTTTCCACGGAAGAAGCGGTACCGGTGATTTTCAGGGCAATACTGAGGATAAATAACACCAGACTAGAAAAGGTTGGCAAAAGAGGGCTGTGCTGCACTTGAAGTGCATCAGTGGCTCTTATCCTCTCTCCTCTACCTATGTATTCAATAGAAAGCATGCAACCATTGCCTTTCCATTTTAAATCAAGTTATCAGAACTAGCATCTTGGCTGTGATTTTGATAAAAGTTGAACAGCCATATAATGTTAATTTAAAATATAATTCCCTCAAGGAATGAGTTTTGATGTGCCTGTAATGTATGTATTTGAACTATGAAGGAAAAAGAAGAAAACTAATTTTTTTCCTCTCACCCAAAAATGTTACTCTCATAGCAAATTATTTTATTCCAGCAGGGTTGGGGTTTTTGGTTTGTTTTGCTTTAAACCACTGCCTGAGCTGGAAACATGCTTTGGGAGAAAACACCACTTTTTAGCATTGTCAGTACAACTGCTTTCACAGTATTAATTTCACATTATGTTTTAAAGGCACTGCCAAGAATTTATTACAACATAAGATTTCTGAATGTAGCCTGTGCTAATGGCTACTCTCTCTGTGCTTTCCTCATATTTCAGATGTTGTACAGGATGGTGTCTCTGAGAAAGAAACCAAATAATCCAAGTGGAGCCAACATCAAAGGCTTCCTTTATTCTGATCCCAAACACCAAAAGCAATTTCTCCAACAGCACACCTGTACTTTGACCCAAGAACGTTAAACTATTACCTGGGACACTCCTTGTTTTCCTTATCAAAAAGTCTGAAGATAAGAAAGTGTGGAGCCTTGGATAACCAAATTATTTTCACAAGGTTTGATTTTTTTTTTCTTTTGAGGTCAGTAGAACACACTCCGATGACACTAAAAATAACAGTACGGAAATATTTTTACACATTGAACACTGACCTCTCCAATTTCTTTGCAACTCCTTACCTATTTTTAATTTGGGAAAGCATCAGATGTGATGCACTGTCCTCTCAGCTGAGCATCATCATGATGCTGTGTGTCAGCAATCCTTACAGTGAAACTACAAAGAAAATAGTGACTTGTTTAGGGATGGGAAGAAGGAAGGAGAGTTGGAAACTTTTAAGACAGCTAAAAACTTAAAAAACCAAACATACATGTATACATATACATAGTCCAGACTGCTAAGATGAGCATAATGTAAAACAGGCCAATTCAACACAGTAGGAAGGATTCTGGTGAATGAGGACAATAAAATCCCTCGAGTTACACTTCATTATGTTCTTCTGAAAACCAAAGCAACTCTGACGAACATTGAACCTCTGCAAAGGGCTCCTTAAAGCTTTTTTCTCTCTCCCTTTCTGGTTCCTCCCACAGCCCCTGACCTCTGCTGTTCTCTGTCAATATTAAGAAAATGGCTGCTGATGATTACAAACTAGAGAACAGTGTTGTTGTAAAACTGAGAAAATTTGGAGTATAGTGAAATTGCAATCCTGCACCTCCCATCCAGGGTCCTCTGCAGCTTAAATAATCAAGCTTAAATAAATAGCTTTTTCTGAAAAGATACTAATTTTGAAGGTAAGCAAACAGGATGTATAAAAAATGACAAGCTCACTGAGAACCAGCCAGTAACAACAGTCGAAGTGCCAAATAAAACAGGCAATTTAAGGCAAAAGCTGGGTTTATGTTATCATGTTACATTTAATCATAATGTAACCAACGCGTATGATGTAAGAGAGCCGTTCTACTGAGCTTTTCTTGAAGTAGAAATTTGAGTTTCAATTACAAAGGCTCTGCTCTCAACATCACAGTTAAAGCTGCACAGAAAAACAGTTAAAATTGGGAGTTACTTCCATGACTTGATGAGAGAAGCAAAATATTTCTTCCCACACGTACCACATGCTGAAGGGGTTTGGGGAAGGTTTTTGAATGTTTTAAGATCCTTCTGATGGTGAAAAGCCAGAAGTGTTTAAAAATGACCTATATCTGCATTTTTTTACTAGGCTTTATATTTTCTTCTAGTCTCTGCAATTTAACCATTTTCAACTTGAAAAGGGTCTGCTCACACGCATTAAAATGCTTTGCAGATAATTATAAATTTTTCAGGGCACAAACCATGTTGTCTCTGTAAATTGCATAAAACATTTATCAGTGCTAAAAAACATCAGTTACAGGGGAAGTATTATAAAAGGAATTATTGAATCCATTTTTAAGAGTTAGAGAATCTTAAGGCAAAAGGCTATCCATCATTCTTCACAAGGATTTCTCGCCACATTATCTCTCTGACTGCGTATTTTTGGTGTGATCTACCGCTTGTATTTCGGAAAATGCATTCACTATTACATTTCTTTGCAAATACAGTTAACATGACAGTTCATAGTTTTATTCTAGCCTGTGTGGTTTAGCATAAAAACAAACTTGCTCTAGCTCATGTGTCCGCCAATGTGCAGGCAGAGACATTTACAAAATCTGCCCACGGCACATCTGCGCGTCACACAAATGTCATCTCCCCCTCTCACAGTGACAGCCTTAGACTTCTGCAGTGACACACTTTGTGAAAAACAGACAATTACAAAAAATGGACCCCTTCTGAAACAAAATACAGACTGACAACAGTCTGAGAAGCAATTACATTGGTCTGGTTTCCATTCGATTGGATGTAGTAAAAAAATCTTAAAATAAGAAACCTTACTCTATGATTTTTCTACATTTTTGAAACCAGAAACAGGAGGGATGACAGTAGCAGGATAAACAGCAGCATGCTGAAAGGCTGCAGGAGCACTGTATTTCTGTAAGCAGACAGGAAACACATTACTGGAATTTTATCATTCAAAGATAATCAAACCATCACTGAGTTCATGCAAAGTAAACTTGAAACTCATTCTGTTGTTCAGAAAATGGACACGGCATAGGGAAAGACACTGGAAAACGAGTTTAACTGCTTCCTACTGGCTGTGATTTCTGAAAAACTGGCTGAAAATGACAGCTGAAAGCTTGCCCAGTGCAATACAACAGCTATCAGATAACTCCCAGAAACCAAGAAACCATTATGACTATTTTCCAGAACATCACTGAAGAACATGAAGCTTGTATCCTTGAACTTGGGATTGAGACTGAGTAACAGCTCTTCATAACACATAATTTTCCCCGTTTTCTGGATATAAAGCAAACCAAATTCGTGCAGGTGTATCACTGCAAAAGTAAAAAACAGAAGTTATTACTTCTGCTCCATAACTTTACTTACAGACACTCTCCTTTTTCTTATTAGGTATTTTGACAGCACAACAATTATTTCAGAAGAAACCGCAGCTTTTAAAATATTTTCGTCAATCTTTTCATTCTTTCTGTCCCTCTGGATCAGGACTGTCATCCCAGTTACAAAAGGAAGATGAAAAACAAGTGCTAAGAATAACAAATAAAATCTGAAAAATAACCCCTTGTGATGAAAATTGTACATCCATGAGTAGCCCAGATGAGTCATTTATTACGTCTGCACTGCAAACCAGATTAAAATAAGGTACATTCAAACACTGATTAATCAGGTGCTGGTCAATTAAGCAAATACTTTAAGAAGAAACCCCACCTGCGCTCTTTTTTTTTGAATAATTAATTAGCATTATTTCCTTATAAATTCGACACCATCACAATACATTGTGAAATGTGACCCCCAGGGGGTGAGATAAAATACTCAACTTAGGAAAAGCTACAAATCCCTTAAAGCTTATGTTTAATACTTCATATAAAGGTAACTAAACTTTTAGGTCAAGAATATTTAAAGAACAACATGACTAGTAGCTTAATTCTCTGGGAGGTCTGACAAGGACCCACAGCACAATGTGGGAGAGCTTCCCACCGTAAGGGAAGCCTTTGATTTCAGTGAGTGGTCTACCCACCTCTGGATAAATGAATGAGACAGGACACCAACCACACTCAACAGCTGGTTAAAGAATGAAAAATATGTAGGAAGAGGCTGTGCTAGTTACTGAAAATTTAGTTCCGGAGAGAATATAAAAGAAGAGTTCAATCTACACCACAAACACTACAATTCAGTATGGGGATTAAGTGAATTAATAGTGGGAATTTTATCCTCAGTGTGGTTCTCTGCAGCCCTTCCCGGGCCAGGAGTGCCATTAGGCATTGCAGGGAAGTATGGGGAGAGAAAAAATTAGTTCAGTGCATCCTCTCACCAGTTACTCTGCAAAACACCAGGACTGGTGTGGGACCCATTTTATTTTTCAACAGACGTGTTGAGAGAATGAGGGTGGGGGGTAAAAGGGAGGAAGGAATGGTTTTATTCTGCATGATGACATACTGTCACACAGGAAGCATCTAGGTCCAACTTCTTTTCACAGCTGCATCATGGTTAGTGAAAATTTGGTCTTAAACTGCTGTAAAAAGCCCTCATCTGCCATACTAAACTCTCTTAACCTCCAAGAAAACCGCTTGCAAGTAACTAAAAGAAAGATCTGAACAGTTTTGGTAGAAGGGTTCGGCATGAAGCGGAGTATTTCTTTTCCGCTAAAGTTATTTAAAGAAAATATTGAATGCAAAAATATTGGGGTTGCACCCAGAGGGATTTGTTTGTTTTGTTTTATGGAGAATTTTTTTTTAAACTGTTCAGAGGGAATGAGCAATCTGGTTGCTGAGTAATGTCATGACACTCACAACATAGGACAGGTGGCATGAACAAAGTATTTCTAACCTGCAGGTCTGTAGTGCTTTCACTGAAATTTATTAAATGCTGCATAGACTCATGGATTTGAAATTGAACTGTGTGTACTTTAACTTAATAAAGAAAAAGCAGTTCAGTACTACACCCAAACAGGCCAGATGTACTGATTGTTTATTAAACATGTAAAATGGAGTTATGAGCAGTACCAATTGAATTTGTTTGTTTTGTATGCTCCCTAATAAACGGTTAGTGAAACAAAGTGTCTGAAGCCTGGAACAGGATGGAGAATTATGAGCCAAAGTACATGAATTCAAATCTTATTTTTATTCTGCATATCCAATCTGTACAAAACTCTTCAGACAAGGGTCTGGAGCTGTTAGGAATGAGATTAAATCTCATCCTACAGAACTTGAAAGCAACTACACTGAAAGCAGAAATTCTGCACCCACTTATAGGAGGTCTTTAATTAGACAGTTATTGATAGTTAAAATATTGTTTATTCAGACACAGTTCCAAATCTCTATAAATGTGAACACACACTACTAGCCTAACTATTCTTCATTAAGATGTGTGATAGTACTACTTGTTTTTCTCTGAACAGCAGTTGCTGCAGCACACCATCACAGCACCTCGAATACTGCTCCAATAACTATAAAAGAAGCCCAGAACTTGACTTTTGCCAGTATCAAGGTATTTCAGGAACTTCAAACTCCACTAACTAAAATAACAAAATATCAGTGAAATTACTCCCTTACTTTCATCAGTACTGATCAAAGCAAATCGCTAACCTTTATCTAAGTGAAACGCAGCAAACTCCTAAAAGAAAACGGCACTCTTCCAATAATAAAAAAAAAAAAATAAAGAGCCATGTCAATAAATACATTAATAAAACAGAAACTGGGTGGTATCATTTTGCATTACTGAGGAATGATAGGTACTTTCTGAGCTTAAACTAAGTTTTGGTGTTAGTCTTTGTTTCACTGATTTTGCCAAGTTATATGTATAAAACCGATTTCTATATGAGGTACTATCTGCATAATACAGTGCACATGATGCAGTAATTATTTTTTTCTTCCTTTAAGAGTACGTTTTTCCCTGTAAGACAGATGGAAAGGTAATTTACATTGCATCAGAAAGCATGCAAGTATTAATGATGGGGAATGATGAAGAACATAAATGGTTTCCATTTTCACATTCAAAAACAAGTACCTGCAAATTAATGCTAAAAGCAACTGGCCTATAAAGGAGCCGTGTTTCCATGCCAACTGATCACAGAAAGACATATAATTCAACAAAAAATGAATAACCTACAAAACAAGAAAATAAAGAGCAAGTAGAAGTGCTGGAAATCAAGATTCTGACCATACTCAACTATTTTAAAAGAACAGCAAAGAACACAACAATTAAATTGCAATTTAAGACATGAATGGTGTGCATCTAATGGCACTTCATCATTACAATACTTCTAAAAGCTGTCACTCTAGTTAATAAAAACAGGATACAGAACACTTCTATTAAGAAGGAGTGAACATTTGTACAATTCTTATGGAGGTTTCACAGTTGGTAGACATGAAAGCACCAAGTTACTATTCAGTGCACACCTTTCATTAGGATTTTATTTTTTTTGTCCTTAAGGTCTTGCTTTGTTCCTCACTCACGGAGTTGTTCTGGGGTCCTGCAATCAGTCAGAAGAGTTGGTTACAGAGTGACGCTGTTGCTACCTGAGCGTTCATTGCAAAATCAGGGACGTTAGGAACGAGCAGATATTTATCTGCACACAAGCAGCTCACACGGCCATGTGCACATATTTATCTGATGTAATGAAAATTAAAATATGTGTATGAGCAAAATTCAACTTCACAGCTGATAAAACCATGCCACCACTAACAGTACAAATAAGCAAACAAATAAGTTAGAAGTTCATAAATAAAATCATGGTATATACAGTCCACACATGTCCATTTCTATACCGACAAACCAGACTTAAGTTAAGCAAGGAAGCTTAGAAATACTGAATTGTCAAAAATGCTACAGATCTAAATATAACTGGTTCCAAGATACGACATTTACATGCAATAAAACCAGCAGTTTGAGTACATGTTCCTTAAACCTTGAGAAATAAATAACCCCAACTAAAAGGTCCATAAACCCTGTGTTCTAAATGAATACAAACTGAAGACAGGGCAATAAATTTCTGTTTCTTAATATGTCTATTTTATCAAGCAGCAGTGCTTTTCTTCCTATTTAGCTCTTAAAAACATATTAGAAGTCATTAGAGGTTTAAAAGAGATAAAAAATTATGGTTACAGAACTGGAAGTTGGAAACCCCACCATTAATGCATTTCAGTCCATTTGAATTTTACTGTTTTGTCACCTTCTGCATGAGTAGAGAATAGAAAATTACAAGTGCTTGTACCCACCCTACTGACTTCATATTTATGTGAACACAGAGGTTACATGACAATGGGCCTAAACACTGCATGGAAAAATGCAAATTTAACGGAAAACGATCTTCAGCTTCATTTACAAGCCTCAGTCTGCGTAGGGACCTCAGTGACATCAGTGGATGAAAGAAAATAATTATACAGCCATGTTCCAGCTTATCCAGATAGCATGAAAGATTAAGGGCTTCAGACTTTCTTCCTCTGTCTATTCAGAATTTACTAAGAACTGAATTTTTAGATGTGACGGTTGCTGCTTTTTTAAACAGGCATTGATTTTTCTAGGAAAAGCTTTGCCATTTAAGGGCAAAAAGTATATATATTCTAGTAGAAAAGATCTAACCTGAAAAGTTTTTAAGTCACCAAGATGCCCTTTTTTTTTTTTTTTTTAAATAAAACCCCTGCTTACATCACAGCCCAGAACACGACACAGCAAGTATTCAGCATCCCTGGAATTTTTTAGGTCTCACTACCTTTCCCCAAGGTTGGCCACAGCCAACTGACTGCACTTCTGCAGTTCTTGTAGAAGCTGGAAAATGATTAATTCAGCTGTGTGGATAGGCCAGGATTTATGCATCTTTCTTCATGTATAAACTATTGCTTTTAGGCAATATACACTAAATTCCTGTGTGGGACCCTAAAAAACAAACAAACCAAACCAAATTAATATAAAAGATCTCCACATAAGCTCAAGACACACTGACTATTCCCAAATGATAAAACTCCATGTCAAGTCATGTACTTCACAATAACCTTGGTGGCATGCAAACTCTTCAGAAACTCCTAAAGTACAAAGATATGAATTCCAACAGGGAAAAATGTATTTTAATAAATCCCTATCAATCAGCAGCAACTGAAAGCTGCCTGTGCTGTGGCTGGCTGACAGTACCTGCACTCCTGGGCTCCACGCTTCCCTGACAATTAATTCCTGCTATGTTTTGGAAGGACCAGGAGTGGCAAAGCAGAGTAAGATGAAAGGTCAGTTCAGCTTCTCACACCTTCACCTCTTTTTATCTATTGTCAAAGAATCTCTTCTGTTCTACAAACAGCTTTCTATTTTTTGGAGCCTTCTGAAAGTCAGTTTTATACTGGTGACATCGTTTCATGACCATGGATGAAATCATCCACAGAGCGCATGGATTTTTCACACAGCACTGCCTTGGGCAAGATCTTAAAAGGCAACAGAGCAGAAGACTCCATGTTATTTAAATATGAAGAGGAGAACAATAATGAAATGAAGAAAAAATAAATCATTTTCAACAGAGCAACAACTGGAAGGGCAAACAGCAACAATTTCACGTTCGGCAACACTTCTTAGCCTTGGCCAGCACTGTCTGTTTATGTAACTGAAAGAAAGAATGCTGCCCTAAACTTGCCCATTATCCCACAGAAAAGGTATTGTGGGAATGTTAGCTTTCACCTGGCTAACTTCCAGATGCAGGCAGGAAAAAACGCCCTCTTAAAATTTTAGTCAACTGAAAAATACTCCACATTTTTTGCATTTTACAATAATTTCAAGTTATGTATAAACTAACATAGGCCTTGAACTAAATCCATATAAAATGGTCATAATAAGATGATGGACTGCTCTCCAAAAGAATGAATCAAGGGGTCTCACAGCCAAACCAAACAGCCAGTACCGTATTTCTCAAATCACAGCAGCTTTGCTGAAAGCAGGCACATTTCTAGAATAGCAGAAATGTCTGCAATGTCCGTAAGAGCACTTGCTGGACAATGAGAGCAGGAACTAAAAAAAAGTGCCATCCCGATTTCAGGATTGCATCTCGATGCTTTGATGCTGAGCTGGCAATGTATGACTAAGATGTCGTTTGAAGCCTGTGTTCTGTCATACAGTTAACAAGAGAGAAATGCATCTTGCTATGCACCTAACATCTGCACGGGACCCACGACAGAAACTGCAACACAGAAGAATCACAGAATCGTTTAGATTGGAAAAGACTTCCAAGATCATGAAGTCCAACCTGATACTGCCAAGGCCATCATTAAGCCAGGACCCAAATGCCACATCTACAGGTCTTATAGTACCTCCAAGAACAGTGACTCTACCACTGTCCTGGGCAGCCTGTTCCAATGCTTGATAACCCTTTCTGTGAAGAAATTTTTCCTAATATCCAGCCTAAACCTTATCACATAGGTGTAAAAATAAGTAAGGACTCGCCTCAGCCTCCTTTTCTCCACGATAAACAACTGGACACACCTCAGCACCTCAATGTCTGTTTTCTAGTGAGGGGCCCACAGAAACACAGGATTCAAGGTGTGGCCTCACCAGTGCCAAATACAGAGGGACAATCACTGCCCCGGTCCTGCTGGCCACACTACCACTGATACAGCCCAGGATGCCACTGGCCTTCTTGGCCACCTGGGCAAACTCTGGTTTATGTTCAGCCACTGCTGAGCAGCATCCCCAGGTCCTTTCCTGATAGGCAATTTCCAGCCTCTCTCTACCCAGCCTGGAGCTGCAGGGGGTTGTTGTGACCCAAGGGCAAGACCCAGCACTTGGCCTTGTTGAACCTCAGACTCACTGATCCATCCTGCCCAGATCACTCTGCAGAGCCATCATTTCCTCCAGCACGGCAACACTCACACCCAACTCAGTGTCATCTAAGGACTTGCAGAGAGTGCCCTTGATCCCCTCACCCAGGTCATCAATAAAAATATTAAACGGAACTGGAGAGAGCCAAGCACAGTAACTGTGGACTTGAGAAGACCCCAACACAAAATGAGCAAAAATCCCCTTTCTGTTTTAAACAGAAGGCATTTTTCTTGCTCTTTTCCATCTGGCACTTCAAGTAGCTGTCTTTACTTAACAGTCATCTTGAAGTTTTTAATAAGTCATACAATGTGCAAACTCAAACTGAAAGAAATTATCCCTTACTTCTTCTCTTCCAAAGTTCAACTGTTAAGTAAAAATAGCTCGCAATCATGTCTCTGCTCCAAGCCTTTGCATCTCAGCAGGAGCAAGGGTACTTGATGCTGACACACCATCTCCATATTCCAGTGCACAGCACATGGAGCTGCAGCCTCCTCACTCACCAGTACTCTGCTGGTTCATTTGCATGCATGTCCTGTCAAGTTAAGCGGCGAAATACAACTTCCCGATTCAAATATACAGATGGGGTTTTTGCTGCTTAAAGAGGAAGAGCTTTAATGGTGGCAATTATATTTTTAATGTGGAGAAAGCAAGCCCTTCCATCACAGCGGAATGTTTTGCACGGCGCTGTGTTCAGTCAAGCCACAGGTTGTCTTTTTAATAAGTGCATTTACCTTAAGCCAGTTCACAAATGAAAGCTCACTGCCTCCCAAACTGTTGCCGTGTGATAAAACAAGGCACAAACAAGATCAACCAAGCACCTACTCAGAGCACCATTAACTAAAGAATCCTACTCTAATTTGGTGTCATTTCCAACAGATCCCAGAGTGCTTTCCCAGGTAAGCTCACCATCATTTACATGCACAGTTTGCAGGCTGGGACTGGGTACAGAAAAATTAAGTGAATTATCCCAGGTCACTTCTGAGGCTTCTCACAAATGCGACAGAACCACCATGACCATCTGGGCCATTCCACAGCCCATTCCACTTGGAACATCTGCTACCACTGCCATCTCTGCTCCCCTCTCTCTTCCAATTCCCCTGGCAATAATTACACCAAATTTGCCCTGAAAGTCAGTACCCTGCACTTAACTTGACTTCAGTACTCACCTACGACTTTTAGTAAACAGAAACTTCTTTTACAACCAAAGAAAACAAAACAAACTAAAAAAAGAAGAAAATACTTCAGGAAGGTGATTCAGTTCTCATGTAGGACATGAAATTCCTAACACAGGTCCTTCAGTGATGTTCCTTTTATAGAGAGGTACAAATCCCACACAGAGCAGCTGTATTTATGCTCAAGTGTGCTTCAAAACTAGAACACACATGCCTAACAATGTCATTGCAAAGTACAAAGTAATTTGGTTTTCCTGATTCCTAAATATCTTAATGCAAATGTGAAATAAGCTTAGTACACTTAGTCCCACTTTACTTACTTTAAAAAAGAGTTCAAACAGGCTCGCACTACCTTAACTAACTTGATGTAAAATCATACTTAAGTAAATGCAAGCAGTTTCCCAGGTATTATATGGCTTATTCAGGGATTACTTCTTTCACTATGCACTTCTGTGATCAAAGACATCTTAGATGTAACAGGTGAGGTTATTTACTATTTATAAAAACAACCACTGTTTAATCTTCTTTTTAGAATTAGTCTTCTAAACTGAAAACTAATTTTTACTAATTCTCTTTGAAAATCTGAGAGAGAAATAGATGATTTTGGACATAATTTTTTCCTGCACAAAAAAAAGAAAAATCCCCTCCTGCCAATAAATCTTTAGGGCACTTCAACAGCGCTGGAATTGTGTAAACCACACTTTGAAATATTCATCATTTCTATGAGGGAGTATCCCTAGGACAGCAAAAAAATCCCAAACTTCATTTTCAATTTCTTGGGAGGCTTTTTTTTTCCCCCTTGACTGTGGGCCTAAGAAAATCGTTTATATTTATGTATTTGTTAACAGATTTTTTTATTATTTTTTTTTTAAAGAAAGCCACAAAGCTCAGAAAAATCACTAACAGAATTTAACAGACTTAAAAAACAGTCCAGAGGGAAGATGCTAGCAAGGTTATGAAAATCAATGCAAAACTGCAGTATTCACAGTTCTTCAAGTTCTCAACTACCAGCTCTACGCAAGACGCTCTTTTGTACTTTCTTTATTCACAGGACTAAGAAAATAAGACTCATGATTTTGGAGAGTTCCCATAATCCCAGGTCTTTCAACTGAGTGGCAGAACTCGTTCCTCAACTGCAAGTAATGAAACAAACCAATCTTTGAACAAAATTTTAGTAGAAGTGTTATCCTGCAATAACTTAGGTTTAGTGTGTATGATGCAGCCAGAATCCTTTCAGTTTGTGAGCCCACTCTGACTCCCATCGATACCAACCGGAAGCTGAATAATTCAACGTCCTGCAGGATCCAAATCTGCTAAGAAGGGAAAAGTTGTGCCTGCAGCTTGCTGTTCTCCAAATTCCTACTAAAAACCTTTTTTATTTCTTTCTCTAAGGAGATAGTTCTCACTGCTGAATATATAGTGCTGGTTTGAAATTTTAGATGGCTGCAGGGTGGTCATGAGACAAATGCCAAGAGTATTTGCACACCTCTGTATTTACAGTAAGAAGGAAAGTCATCTGGATTCAAGAATTCAAAACATGAGACCTTTTGAACAAAGACATTGTAAGAGAAAGCCTTGAACAGAAATCTGCCAAATACAAACAACATACACAACCAGACCCAAAAGGCAATGTATTGTGAAACCTTTCAAAACCATACAATACTATAGGAATTAAGTAAACTTAAAACTCCCCTGCAATACTCTCGTCATAGCTAATTTGTGATTTCCTGTACACTCAGTACTAACAGCACAATGGAGCCTCTATTGTGGGCCTCCTCCCACAAGCTTTTAAAAAATGCAAGACATTCTTTTTATCTAGACTGGCGTGGCTAAAATACATTCAGGTCTACATAGATAAAAGGTCATTTTAGACGCTGCTTTTGCCCATAAAAATAAAAAATAAAAATGTGCTGCCTGGCGGTGCTGAGTTTAAAGTCCACAAAGGAGTAGTGCTGTGGTGTCTAAACTGCTGACCACAGATCCCAGGCAGGGCAGATGAAGGAAGCCACTTCAGTTTTAGGGTAACAAGAGAAGATTCCACACTGAGAACTCTCTGCAAATTCAATACAATTCAAGTGACTTGAGAGTCTCGTGGGAGCTGAAAAAAATGAATGAAAATTTGACAGAATTCATGGGATAAAGCAACTGCAGTATTCACTGCAAATCTTGATTGAGGGTGAAGGTAGTAAATCCTTTAGCTGCAAGTAACTAGTTTATAGAGGTACTAAAAATTGATATTGCATATTTTTTATCTTAAAGGATCCTGAAAGTTAATGCAAACCAACCAAAATTAATATGACTTTCTGCTGGTGGCAGAAATCAAAGACAGTAATCCTGGCACAGGACAGGCTGGGAAAAAAAGCACAACCAGCACAGACAGACTTTCAGTATGCAGGAGAGAATTTGGTGGGGATGCAAAATAAAACCTAAAATGCTACAGTGGCTTTGATCAGTACCTTAATGACCTTTTGTAGTCAAAAAATAACATGTTAATGTGGAATTAACTGGCCAGTTCCAGTCAGCATGGGAACGCACACATACAACACTTGAATTACTGAAGATCACTTCTCAGTAACCCTGATTATATGAATGGGAAAATCAGCAACATGAGAAAGGCTGTGATACACATTAATACTGTTCACTGAAGCACCAGACACACATTAAGATGGTTGGTAGACCACAAATGTGAAAACACTCATTAACCGGTTGAAAATAAACAGTTTAACATATCTGGTACAACACATTAAAGTGAAAAAATATTTAAGTATCAGTTTAAGAGTTTGGAGGCTGGCTTGTGGTTATCTCTGCTAAACACTTTTGTCCTGCATGACTCTGCAAAGACTGAAGCTATGCACTCAGCAAGAGACAAACTGGCTGCAACCATCTAATGAAATTTGACTCATCTGGGAATTTTGATGAAGTGCTCCACACCACTGTTTCTGCTAAGCCATACATTTTCCTTACAGTATCGAGAGTGCTGCAAGTATGCAAAAAGCAACGTCAATTTTGGACTGTTTGGCTTAAAATAGAAGGTTAATTCTGAAAAATCCATATTCAGGTAAAAATATCACAGAAGCCGATGGAAGCTTTGCAATTATAAATTAAAGATACAGGAATCTGCACCAATGGCACAGTCATTACTGTCTGTCAGCCCCCAGCAGCACCTCTTGCTGACTGTAAGTCTGACTAAGAGCTGCCTGGGGCAGCTCTCGCTTCCTACAAAACCTCCTGCACATCAGCCCCATCCAACTGGAGAGCACACATCCTGGTACAGCTTTCTGGCTCATTCTCCCAACTTCTGACTCACCCAAGGGCTATGATGACATTCTGCAGGGTGAAAAAAAACGATGTGTAGTAGAAGATGATGAAAATCCCCTGCAGTGCTGCTTCTCTCCTGGCTCTTTTCTGAGCTCTGCCTGGCTAGTGTACTGTCCAAGCAATGCTGCAGGATGGCCCACTGGCCATTCCTCTGCTTGGCCAGGCACACAGTGCATGCTCCTGCCGTAGGACAGGAATACAGCTTGATGGGAATGCAGCAGGGACTTGGAGAGTTCCATTTGCCATTCCTGCTGTCATCACATGGCAGCCACGGGCTAATTCCTATTGATCATGTTTGGAAGGTGGGAGAGAAGAACAATCTGCCACATGGCAGCAGCAGCAAGCCTGGCTTTCAGAGACTCTGACATGAGCAAAAGTGAAAGCAGGACCACTCTCTTCTGCTGCGCCTAGAGCTCAGCTCTCCTAAACCACTATCTGCTGTGGGCAGACCCCACCCTGACTCCAACATGGGTGAGGGCCTACATCCCTTCTGCACAAAACCACACACATTCAGGTAAATAGCCCATACTGGGCTGCCCACCGTGGTTTCCTCAACCACAGACATTTCTCGCTTCAGAAGGTCACGAGTGAACCAAGCACAGAAGGTGCCAAAGCAACGCCTGCTTTGAAAGGCAGCAAAAGTCATGCTCTTGTCATGTTCCACATGGTGGTGTGAGAATTCACTGCTATTAAAGCTTTCAGCACATCCTGCTGGGACAGAACTCCCACTCCCCTCATCACAGGGTGTGCCCGTGTCCAACAGCAGAAGACGGAATCTGTCAAAAAATACTGGGGCTGTTCAGGAAGACTGTTAGAGCACATCCCGCAATACAGAGTTTGGACTGCACACAGGAATCTGGAACTGTGATTCAAGTCAAGTAAGAAATGTTTCCCTGCTTCCTTCCTTTTTTTTGTAAGCTGGCATCAGAGCTCCCCTAAATAGACCAAAAGGAGAGGATGGGTAACGTGGTGAGCTCTGGCACATGCACAGGCAGAAAGCATGAACAACTTTCACTGCAGACTTATGTAACTTTGCTGGTGGTGACACAACTCGTTTGGGCACAGATAAGGGACATCCACTGACCTGTAAATAGAACTGTTAAAATATGCCTTAAAATACCTCACGTAAAGCAAAATTATATAATCACATTACCTCGTGCTTTAATACTGAAACAATGCAAGTCTTCATATGTAAGAGAAATAAAAGCTTTCTATTAATACCTCAACTTCAGAATTAGCTGAACAATTGTCCCCAGTCCCCAGGGCTAGCTTTTTCTGCTTTCTGCATAGAATCCCTTCTGGCTGACTACCCTGGCAGGTACACTGCAAGGAAGTTCCTCTAAAAGCCCCTTGAAAAATGCAGGTATAAAAAAAGATGAAAACACAAGTATGAGCAACAGTCATCCGAAATAAATACCAGCATGAAACATGCTATTGTATTAGCTATGCTTAGTTAAAAAAAAAAAAAAATCAAACAGTGTCAATTTTCAATTATGTTGATTAGATACATACTGGATAATTAGTAAATGGAATAATAATATAGGAAACATGATATGTTTGAAATGAAGTAACAAAAATATTCCATAAGAGAGAACAAGCTAATTCATAATCTTCCTCAAAAATTCATCTCTTGTTCTGCTACAGCAAACATAAACACTTTATGTTTTGCACATAAAAAACAATTAACCTATTCACCTAAAGCACAGATATTTTTCAGGAGAGGTTTCTTTTGAGTGATTTCTTTTTATCTGGCATTTAATTTTACCTTGTGAAGTTTTTAAAATTATTATTTCATTACTGCTGGAGCACCCATAGGGATAAAGACCCAGGTTTGGGCAGGCATCCATCCCTGGGCCATCTCTGGTGGGCACAGCCTGCGGGTGGGGTTGAGGAACACCACGCTCCAGATCCTCCCATCTTGATGCGCCACAGATCACAGCTACCGAGTGGCACAAATTAGAGGAGCCCAGGGACTGTCTCCTGTTCCTCGAGGAACCAGATAGGTCTCTGGTTGTGATCAAAAACAATCTGAAGTTTTTACTCACTTCAACCATCAAACCAAAGCTAAACATCAAAGGGCCCCAAAAGTGCAAAAAAGGTCTAATCTGGGGACTCTCAGCGCCTTTTTCGCATCATGAACTCTTTGGGACGCCTACTCCGTTTTCCCTCCCCACAGCACCACCACATGAGGCCACACACCAGTTTCAGTCAGCCAGCACTCGAATGCTGCCAGATTCCCAAAACACTCCTGATCACGTTAATCACTGGCGGAGATGGGCTGAGGATTACTGTGCACTGGAGAAGATCCTGCCGTAATCACAGTTCAGAGATCCTAAACCGCCCGCCGCGACTGGAAGCGCCGCCGCACTTCTCCAGCTCTCCCAGAGGAATACTGACGAGGGAGCAAAGGGTTACATTTCAGCAGGAAATGTTAATTTTAGATTTATCTGCAATGCATGTTTTCCTGATCAATTCACAGATTAAAATGAATCATCATCTTTGCTCTTGAGGCAGTAGGGGAGAAAGAGACCCAAAACTACAGCTGGGAACTTGTCTTCCCGAACTGTAAATCCATTGCTCCACTGTCTGGGAGTGAGAAAGCACATGCAGCTGAGGAACTAAGGCTAAAGGGCTCTGTACTACAACTTTTATCCTCACCTTAAATTTTAGGACACGTATTAAAAGTGTAACTTCATCTCTACTCTCACACTAAATAAATAATTATGGGGCCAGGAGGTGAGGGAGCCTCAGAGGAGGCTGCTACGCTGCTGCACTGCCAACTGCTCTGGGATTTGAAAGCTTGACACATGCTGGAGTATCACCTCATCAATGTTCCCAGCTGGCTTGGGAGGCGAAAACCTGACTACTACTCTTAAAGGCGGGTCTCTCACACACAAGCAGCCAAGTGCTCCAGATAAGCTTCAAGAAATACAGTTATTACAAATGCACAGTATGTAAGGCAAGACAAAATGGCAACAAGCACTTTTAGCCCAAAACATCAGCACGGTTTCAAGTTTACTGTTGTATTTCACATAAGCAAATTAAAGATCATGTTGCTTCTCAGCATCTTTGCTTAAAAGACATTAAAATCTGTGCCTTTCCACACACTTACTGCTGTTCAAACTATTTTCTGGTAAAATAAGCTTTTTTACTTTTTTTTTTCCCCCCCATACTTACAGTATTCATGTAAAAAAAGGTACCTTGGGCGAATGTCAGTTTTCTCCCCAAAAGGGATGACCCAGCCTAGTCATTGATCTGCAGTAGATGTTCTTATTTGATAATGAGGGATTGACTTTATGTTTCAAAACGTTGGCAAGTGCACTACTGTATCTGTATAATAACACTTCACAGTATCCAGCCCAATCCTAATCTCTCGGATCACACTTTTGGCCAAGTGCTGCAACCCACTCTGTTTACACTGCAAATAAAACAATAGCTCTCAGAAATGGAGAGATTAATAAATTGAAGGATCACACGTTTTTAACAAAGGGCAGACACTATTTATCTTTATGATGCAGAAGGACAAGTCAAGAGGTAACCAAACTGACAAGCAAAAGGGCACTTGTAATTTGTTTTATCGTGCTATCAGAACTCCACACGATGACAAAGTATCAGAGCATATACAATATTTAGGATGAGGAGCTTTCTACACGTAGTGTACTGTGTGCACGGAAGCTGCACGCTCCAGCTACTCCTTAACTGCACATGACAACACTCAACTGCAAAATTCACAAAGGTGACTGGAGTAGTTTCATTTCAAAATAGCAGTTTCATTGACTAAACTCTTCTACTGAGCATGACATGAGCGGTTCTCAGGATTATTACTATTTTATTTGCCAATTCAGTAATGAAATAACACATTCCCTGATGGAGAAATAGTGAATCTGTGTTATTTGGAAGGGTGGGGGGAGTGTGTTTACAGTACAGAGAACACACCACTGACTGCACCAATTTACACCCTCAATGCCATCAAACAAACACAGAGAAACTAAATTTGCGTCCCAAGTATTATTTTACATTAACAATGACAAAAATGAGGGAACAATTTAACTCTCCTGCTTTTTCTCATCTGTTTATGAATTGCAGCCACCTCATAAACACCCATTTCTTGTTCAGGCTGGAAAAGAGGCAGTTTGGGGGCAGAAGATTGTTTGTTTCCTTTAGGTTTGAAATCCACCAGTGAATTGCAAATGGGCAAAATATTTTGTCACTACCTCACTCTGGGGATGGCTGACATAATAATAAACTGAAGAGGAGGCTATCTGTCAAACATTAAGGAATTCCAATATTGAAATCTTGCTGCCTTTGGGGGTCAATAAAGAGCAACATTATAAAATACACTAAAGTTAGCAGTTTGGGCTGTTAATTTTACATGCCTGCTTCACCAATGCACAGCTAAAAATAGATAAAACAGATAAGAGCACAGAACAAAGAGATGCACTGGACAATTATCTTTCTGCTAGCAGTCTAATTTATACTCAGCTTTTTAACCCTTCTTATTTATAAAAGAAACAGATTTCCAAAGTGTTACTTAATGGGATATCAATCTGAAATTATTTAAGTATGTTTTATTTTTCTTAGTATTTTCTTGCTCCCTTCCTAGTAGGACAGAATAATGCGATTTAAAATATTTTAATAAGGGCATCAGGCTACTTGCCAAGGGGCTCGAATACTAAATAAGAGCATTTACATCTTTTAAGACCTTGGAGGAGGAATCAGTGCAATACACTCAAAACACATACACACATCGCAAATATGACAGTTAATTTTAATTCACTGGAAAAGAAAGTACATACTTCAGTTTATTAGGCCTCATTATTTTCAATGAGGCTAAAGGGATGATTATCTTTAGCTGCTCCATCGTGGCCTAAAAGCAAACATTCTTCCTGATAAGGACAACACTTATTAAAATATAAGGCACTGTGAAATTGTTCAATTTAAGTTACAACAGGTGAAATATTAAAAACCAGCACTGCTAACAATATTTTCTACCATTATTCTGCCCAGCTCGATTCTATGACTTAAATCCTGACTTTTGAATTTAATTTTTTAGAGGAAAACAAAGCAGCATAGCAGACTGACTCATATCTACATTATAAACAGGCTTATTCTGTGCTTTGTAGCCTTCTTTTGGTATTATTTGCATACAAAATGATAATGTTTATAAACAGAATCGACATTCTGTCTCCTTATGTCTGGGGGCAGGAAAAAGAATCACCTTCAGATTAACGAGACAATTTATGCCAAGCAATTCTCGAGGCATATCTGTAGCATCACCCTGTGCATATTATTCATGTTACCTTAAAAAACAACATGCTTTAAAAAAAAATTTAAAATAAAGGGAAAGAAAGAAACAGAGAAATTGAGATTTAGGGTGAAGAGCCTTACCTCTGATACACAACCCGTCCGCAGCTCTGCCAAAACCATCCCACCACCCAGGCCTTAAGCACTTTTTTACAGCAATAAAATGCCGCTTTTAAACTTCCTGTTTATCCAAACACCGGCCCAGCTTTCCTGCAGCTCGGAGCCGGCACCGCTCACCCCAGGAGCGACAGGGGGGACCGAACACCCCAAATCCTCCTGGGGGACCCAACACCCCAAACCCCTCCCGGGCGCAGCTTCAGCGCCCTTTGAGTTTGGTACTTCGGGACGACTCGCACCCCCGCCCCTTCGCCTCTCGGTTTTTATTTCCCTTTATGTTTTCACCCAACCTCAAAAAGCAGCCACCGGGCAAAGTTGCGCCGGCGCTGCGGCCGCCAGGGCAGCCCTGCTGCCCGCGGCGGGGCCCGGA
>VXAZ01010275.1:217768-454547 GCA_013399875.1 Gymnorhina tibicen
GGTGGAGCGGGGGGGGGAGAATTGGGGGGAGCGGCCGCTGCCGCCGCCGCCGCGCCCCCCAGGCTCGATCTCCTGGTTCTAGGCGGGCGCCGAGACGAACGAGACAGCGGGGCGGGCGAGCCTGGTTCGGCCGCGCGCAGCGAAACCGGGACCTGCCCCGGGACGCGATGTCGCCACCGCTTTGTTTTGTTCAAACTTCGGCAAAGTTAACGCCGGCTGCGTTCACTGAATCACGGAATGGGTCAGGTTGGAAGGGACCACAGCGGATCATCGGGTCCAACCTCCCTGCTCAAACAGGGTTATCCCAGAGCGCGTGGCTCAGGATTGCATCCAGACGGGTCTGGAATATCTCCAGGGAAGGAGACTCCACACCCTCTCTGGGCAATCTATTCCATGTGCAGTCACTGCACAGCAAAAGAAGTCATGTTCAGGTGGAACTTCCTGTCCATCACTTTTTGCCCGTTCCTGGCATCCCAAAACATCAGCACTTCTGGTGTTTCGCTGTATTTGTGACTCGGCTAAGGCTTTTCCCTCATGAACTAACAGGAATGAAAACAAATAAAGCCATAACTCTCTAATTTTGCCCCCGGTGAGGGTCAGTGCCTCCTGCAGCTTCCCTGATCCGTCCTGAAGAGCCCCAGCACTAAACCTGCGGTCGGCACCGCCGCGAGCGGGAACAGCTCTTAGAGAAAGAGCCGCGCAGTGCCCAAGTTCAATCACTCCGAGGCCGACTTGGCCCCACGGAGATGCTCCCATCGCGCCCACGTGGCCGCGGTCCCTCGGGGTCACCCCGCGCTCGCCCATGCGCCTCCCCGCCCGAACGGCGGCGGCGGCGGCCGACGCAAACCAAAGTGGTGGCTGCGCTCCCGCGGCCGCTGGGTCGGCTGACGGCGGCCCCGCCCGGGCGCGGTGAGGGAGCGGCGGCCGCCATGGCCCCGCCGCGTCCTACCCCGCGGCTCTTCTCTCTTCAGCGCCCGGAGCTCCGCTCCAGCCCCACTAGAAACTTTCCCTCTGCTGGCACAGCCGCCCCTTCCTCCTTCCCAGTCGCGAGCGGGAAGCGGAGCCGCGGCCGTTCGCTTGTCCGTCCCTACCCACAGCCCAGCCCGGCAGCGAACATCCCTTCTCCGGGTTTTTCCAGAAATAATACGATCGTTTCCTGTCAGCAAACGGCCCCAGCAGTTCCTCAGGGACCCGAACCTCCTCTCATAAAGACAGGAACTCCTGGGTAGCAAACAAGAGCAATTCACTGGGAGAATGGACAGGGCTGTAGATTTTCCCTCGGGCTTTTTTGGGAGTTGGTTTGTCCATGAGGGGAATATTTGAACCCAGAGGTTATAAACGGTGGTTTCAGCCTCCGAGTTGCGTGGATTTCAGGAATCCGTTCAGGGCACTAGTAAAGGATTTTAACATACAGCAGCCTTCAGCAGCTTGGCTCCAGCTCCCTAATAACTTGTTTTCCCCCATCATTTCCCAGGTAGTGAGTCCCTTTCATGGGATTATCTACCAGGATTGGGAGGTAACTGCCAGGACAAGTTTATGCAGCCTCTGACTTATCTTCATTTTCCTCCTGTATTCCTGGGAAAGCCTTTTGTGGCTCAGCACAGAAGTCTCAGACATCCCTCAAAGAACAGTTTCCCTGAATTCTCACTGTGCATCACTAGGGCAACATCTAGCCAAGCGCCTCATGTGGGTTTGTATAAATAAATTTGGGTTTAATCACTTTAAAGTGGCTAACCACTTTATTGCCATTTATAGATGTTAGCAAATATAAAAACACATACATATCAAAGCTCTAAGGAGAAAATCATTATTTTTTTCTCCCTCACTGCTTCAGTTGGCATGTGGCAAAGTATCAGGAATGAGCATTAGGGGGTCAAACATGCTTAAACCACAAGAGAATATCTGTGAATACCAATATGGATATGAAAGAATCTCCAGGAAAAAAATTACTAGTGGAAAGGAAAAAATCAGAAGTGAAATTAAGAATTCAGCTGCATTTTTTAATAGAGAAACATAAACAGACCAGGCACTGAGACCATGTCCTCAGTGGGGTTACATGACTGGGCAAATGTTTACATCTAAACTGGAACTGCTGCTTCGAGGAGGGAGGGGAGTGTGGCGCAAAATATTATGACAAGGGGAGTGCTCTAAGTGAGGATAAGTTGGCATGATGAACAGATGGAGGATTCAATAACAGGAGGTTATTAATACTGCAGTTTGGTATTCTCTACGCTACTTCATGAAGGGATTCATATGCTTGCTCTTTTTCCTTTCTGATTGTACACAGACCTAACAAATACACGCGCTGTAGGTAACGCCGGACTCAATTCCCTCCTGGCACACCCGTCACAAGTTCATGCTTCCTGGGAAAACACCATGGGCTGGATCCTCAGCTGATGCTGACTGGACCAACAGCGTTCCCTCCAGCAGCAGCAAGCTGAGTTGCACCTGCTGAGGGACAGAGGTTATCTGACCCCATCTCCCCAGCCAAAAGGTCTCTCCACCCTGCTCTTCGACAGCTGCCACAAGGCACCTGCTCTACAGAATAAACTGTGCAGACTCTCAGGATGGAAAAGAACATGAAATAACTCAAGAGCAATTGAGTTTTACACTACAGCTTGCACAGCTACAATACAAGTACATCTTCCACAAAGCCTAACAATCCCCATCCTCTTATCGCGTTTGGGCACTGCTGTTACTGCAACCTTTTTTTTCAACAGCAGTGTAACACAGCCGAGTGTCTTCTGTGCCCTGAACTAAGAATTATGGCATTTTTCAAAGCCCCTAAACTGCTTCTTAGCTTCGTAAGAGTCAGCTGGAGGAGCACATGTGCTGCAGAGCAAATACATTGTTTTAAGCGTATCTGTTAACAGCCACATGTATAATTGAAGTACAAGTTTTATTCCCCTCAGAATGTGCCGTCATGAGGGCATGACCTTGGGCTTTCACAAATTCGGTGCATTAGGGTTCACTATCTTTAGCAGATGTGACTTTGAAGATACTGAAAGAGGAAGTTTTGCTGTTTTATCCTCTAAGCAATGAGCCAAGATACGTGTTGAATGTTTTCTGAAGTGAATAGTGGGGTTTGACAATTTTCTTGCAAGAAGATACTGCTATTGTGTGCTTACAGATTTTCTTTGGTTTGTCACAGCCAAGCATGCTGGTTCTTTCATACATGATTTTGCTTTGTTACCAAACAGACGTCATTCATTGTAACAGTTTTTAAAACCATAAATTTAAAACCTTTATGCATTTTTAATCAAAATGCAAGATTATGTTTCAGTGGAAATCTTAACTTCTGTCAACAGTAAATCTTGTAGATGCTATTAGGAGATCCTAGGGGAGATTTATGTCAAAAGAAAAGAGTGGTTGGATAAAGCAGGCCCAACATTTAACCTTTATCCTAAAATAGATCGTTTAAATGTATAATCAAACCAAGTAAATTCAGTTTATTTAAAATCTGGAAAGAAAACTTTGTTTGGATTTAAATATTTCCTTAATTCTTTCACTTAGATTCTAAAAAGCATTTGTTTATATAACACACAGAGATCAGCCTACTTTGATTTTGCAATTGCGTATTTTAATTACAGCTCTTTTTTTTTTTAAGTTATAACTTCCTCTGTGTGAAACTTCCCACTGCAAAAAGTTAATGCTTTCTGGTTCGTGTGAAAGTCATTTTGGAGAAAAATTTTCAGCAGGTTCTGGGGGGGGAAATGGGAAAAAAAGAGTAACTGACTAAAGGGAACCACCTCATCTTTAAGAAATGGTGGTTACTGAAAGCATGAAATAAAACAGAGGACCTTCATCTACTGTTATAAAGAAGGTGAAGGATCAAAGTAGTAGATTAAAGTTCCACTTAATGAACAAGAAGTTCAGCTGTGTCAAACATTCAAAGTCATTTTTGAAATGCCAAACGTGCATTGCTCCTTTCTGAGAATGGAACAGCTCTACTAGCTCTGTGCTGGAAATACAAAGTGAAAGAGCTTGTAGTGTGCTGAATGAATGGAAGAATAAATTCCCTTCAAACCACTGAACACAAAAAACTCTCTCCTCTGATGTTATCTGTATTAAGTGACTAAGGGATTTTCTTCTTGATCTCACCCTCTTCATACAAGTGCTAAAAACACAAGAACCAAGGTAGAATTAAATCCTCTGCATTTTCTGGTTGTCGTGAAACGAGACATATTATTTTCCATCTAGTCAGGAGGAGTTAACAGACCATCTCCAGGACGGTCTGTGTTCTGGCTGAAGAGAAAAAGAAGATAGAGATGAACAGCAGAAGAAACCTATCGAGAACCATTAGTGGATGTCAGCCATTGTCCATCTGTTCACAGTGGAATAAATCCAGACCTGAAGGAACAACTGCAACCTGCCCCATATGGCTCGCTCCCTTCTGCGCTGGCAGGGCTGCTTTGGGGATTTGACATTGGATGAGGTAAAGG
Organism: Gymnorhina tibicen; assembly: GCA_013399875.1. Taxonomy (NCBI): domain Eukaryota; kingdom Metazoa; phylum Chordata; class Aves; order Passeriformes; family Artamidae; genus Gymnorhina; species Gymnorhina tibicen. The sequence continues at coordinate 222,211 of VXAZ01010275.1, forward strand.
AGAAGCGGCGCAATCTGTGTTCCCAGGAATGAACAGCCAATTAACACGAAAGGACAAAAAATGGGTTAGTGACCCGGGGAAGGTTTTCTCCTCCTCACCTGTCTGAAATTGTGGAGCTCATTCAAACTGTGTAAGTCACAGACAAACTATGCTTAGGGTCCTACTATTAAAAATTTACTTTTAGCTACTAACAAAATTCTAGCCCCTCGGTTGGTGAGACCATGGATCTAGTTGTCTCCCAAAGTGTTAAAGAGGTGTTTAGAATATATTATACTCACATTCCATTAAAAATTATAATGCACTATGCTTTCAACATAATGAACCAGCATAACAATGTTCTGCATTTACTTTTATAGAACTGGATTATTGAGTAGTAATTTACTTCTCAAGTTTTAAATCAGTCTGGGCCTCATGAAGCAAAGTGCTATTTTTTAGATGATTAAGGGAAGTAGGCTCTGGCATATGCAGAATAGTTATGAAATCTGACTGTCTCTTTAAAATTATAATGAAAACCAGATACTCTTTATGATGCTGCATTCTGCATGCAAAAAATGAGATCTACATATTAAGGCCAACTGAAGGGATCAAAACCCACAAGTCTGTAGTAGATTCAATAACCTGTTTGGTGGTAGTAATTTCACAGGTCATATGGACAATAATGAACCATCCAATGGCCTAAACAGAACCAGTGGATGTCCTGAATGAACTTACTACTGTGGGTGTGTCTTACTGAGCTGCAATGTCATTTGCACTCTACTATCCTCCACCTCCTCTTGAGTTCTAACACACTTGGCATCTTATTTTTGTCAAAGTTGCACAACAAGTAGCCAGGGAAAAAAGCAAAAGTTGTATCAGAGATAGTTTTCAAGTTCCCAAACAATTATATTTGCATTTATGAACATCATTCATTCACTAGGTGGCATAGAAAGCATCATACTTCCTCGTTTCAAATACGCACCACAAAACTGAGGATGCCCTCAAGAAAAATAAACACGTACAAAATCAAAGCCACATCTCACTAAGCATTTAGCTAGAGACTTTGCTCTGAAACTAAGCACAAGTCTTACCCGTCTGAAAAACCAGCAAGGATACTAAAGGATGAAAAAAGCAGAACAGTGTTACATGAAAGTGTCCATTTGCTGTCAAGGCACAACCACGCACTGGGATTATGTACATTTATGACATTGAAATAAACTCTCTTGCTTTGTCAAATTTACTTGGGATGATGACAAGTTACCAGGCTTGAATTTCATCCTCTTCCCAATTGAGCACTTCTCTGTACCACCATGAAATAGTGCACCAGCACTCCACTATCACCTACTGCTAAGATAAGAGAGTGGTTCATTAGTGAGCAAAAAGTGACCTCTAGTGAATCACCACACCAGCTCCTGAGATGCACAGAACCTCCCTGGCTGTCCCTGACTGATCACATCCCCGTCTAATTAAAATCTGATAATGCTGCACCCCAACACCAGTCAGCAGCTGCACTCCATCAGTCAAGCACTTCAGGTACCTTCAGTAACCCACACTGTGCACAGCAGCTGTAACAAGCAACAGACGACATTGGCACAAGGCAAAACCTGAACACATTTGCCCGAACACAGTAAAACCTGCCTACTGATAACTGTTAGATAATTTAACAGACTACAACAAAACATGCAAGCTCTACCTGAATATTGAAATTATTTAATTTAATTTTAAAAGTAGTATATCCAGAGATTTGTAAACAAAATGAGAAAAACATCCTATTAAATAGGTAAAAATAATACCAATGTTAGTGATCTTTGTACTCTAAGAAAACAGGGAAATCAGAGTAGAGAAAAATAGTAAGTAAAGAGATGGGCAGTGAAAATCAATTCCATATTTACAACATATGGAACAATATACAGGCTAGGCAATCCATTACAGTGAATGGTCGATGGTTTTAGAACAGCAAAAAGAAACTAGCAAGGTTTCATGTGTAAAACACATACCCCATTAGCCAGAGAAACACATTCCATGTTCTCTATCTCCATATAGCTGGCAACACACTAATATTTAACCTTCTGCTAACACGTGTATCTTTTTCTAACAAACATTTATGGGAGGTTATTGGGAAGCAAACCTTTTTTCTTTTATTAAACCAAAATACTCTTGTGCAGCTTTTTTACTTCCTATTCTCAAGACGTAAAACTGGATAGCTGACAAGTAAGCTGCAAGAAATCTTTATCCCTATGCAAGACTCCCGAGACACAATTCAGATCCGTAAAGGACATCAATTTATGTGATGACTTACACAGTGCTGTGGGAAAAAAAATATTGAAATATATTGAGAAAGCTCCCTTTATATAGCTGAATAATGTAAAGAGAGCAGCGTGTTCTCCTAGCAAAAAGATCACACTACTTCTATTCATGTAACACGGAATTTCACTACAGAAGCAAAGGTGATTCAAAGAGATGATAATCAGTATCAACAGATTTACTGCTATTTGAGCTGATCTTTACTGCCAAATACCCTGACTTACAGACTAAGGCAGCACTGAGCATTATCATAGGATGGTATTATTTAAAGATTAATGGATAAACTTTCCAAAGGCCTTATCATATTACAAGAAGAAGATACTGCAGAGAGAGCACATCTCATGAAAATGTTTGCTAAATCATTGTCTTTTTAACGGTTCAACTCCTCTACACAGGAAAACACCATCTGACAGAGATGTTTTGTTCAATTTGTATCACAACACAGCACAACTCTGGTCCTACGAGTGTCTTCTGGGAACTCCATCATCTCACAACAACCATTACTCTCAACAGCAGGATCACTGGTGCAATTTTAAAGACAGCTCTTCTTGTGCCAGGCAGGCGTTGGCAGTGTGGCTGGGCTGACACATCTGCAGCGTTTGTGATTCATGGTGGCACTGTGGAAAGCCCACAAAGAGTTCATCCTGAGCTATGAACAGAATCGTTTGAGATCATTGACTGCAACCATTAACCCAGCACTGCCAAGGCCACCATGTCCCCAGGTGCCACATCTACATGTCTTTTAAATACCTCCAAGGACAGTGACTCAACCACTGCCCTGGGCAGGCTGTTCCAATGCTTGGTCACCCATTCCATGAAGAAATTTTTCCTAATTCCAATCTAAACTTCCCTGGAGGACCCTGAGGCTACTTCCTCTTGTCATGTCACTTGTCCAGGTCCTTCCCTCATCCCCCAAGTGGGTCACCCTGTCATGGAAGGACATCAGGTTGGTCAAGCAGGACCTGCCTTTTATAAAGCCCAGACTGACAGGCCTGTAGTTCCCAGATCCTCCTTCTGGCCCTTCTGGTAGATGGGTGTCATATTTGCAAACCTCCAGTCCCCTGGGACCTCCCCAGTGAGCTAGGACTGCTGGGAAATGATAGAAAGTAGCTTGCAGAGCAAAACAAAAGGCATTAAAATAAATTCTATGACAGTTTTGAAAGGTAAATTTCCTAGAACAGAGTATTGAGTAGAAGAGAACTTGGAACATTATGTACCTTTTGAAAGCAGTTTCAATTAATGCACACCATGATGCATATCTTGCTTTTTAAATTTTTTTTTCATTTATTTCATCAAGACAATTACTTGGGTTTCTTAACATATGCTGTCTTTTTCATGAAGCAGGGTATCTTATACTGCTTTTATGTAGCGAACTATTATTTTTCACTACACTGATGTGCCATCTGAACTACAAGATCACAAGTAACACAATAAACATTAAAAATCTGCAACACTGATGCAATCAACAATTTTTAAGTTTTCATTTTTATCACATAATTCCAAGGAAGATCTTAAGGTATATAAAGCCTATTTTTTTCCTTCAAATTCTTACGGTTTCTTTGGGTCCTATATAATTCTATGAACAGCTGAGTAGTCACTGATATCAGGATACTCTCTTATTAATTAGTATTATTATATGTATCTGGAAGAATGATCACAGTACAGGCTTGTACATCACCATGGGAAGAAGAAAGTTCAGCAGACATAGACAAAAAGGGAAATACTTCATGCAAACAGATTGGGTTCTTAATTAAAATGATTTGATACGCCTTATGAACAGTGCAAGTTGTATCACAGATGATGAAGTTACCTTAGGAAAAATGTACTTTAAATTAACTACTGGAGGCTAAAGACAACTGAGCTGTAATAATAAGTAAATGTATATAGATAAGGTATAAATAATTAATTCGCTTTTCCTGAAAGACCTGAAAACAAATGGGAACACGCTGTGTATCGCTGTACTGTGCTGATCTCTGACTGAAGTGGCTTCCGAGACCCATGACCCAGAAAGGTTAAAGTTTGTGTCTTTCCCAGAGACTGCACCTCTATGATTAACATTACAGAGAAGCCCACATCAGAAAGAACTATCACAAGAGAGGAATGAACAATAATTCATGGAGATAATAAATAGTCTAAGGAGAAAAAAAAAACAACCCTACTTTGGTTCAACGAGTATTTTGAATGTTTTTCCTTTTATGCATCATAACTGTAACTTTTACCAAATACCAAGTACTGAAAGGGATGATTTGTTTGTTTCTTGAGGTTTTACAATCACAAGCAGAATTAAGTGTTCCCAGTCTATTCCTGAATCTTTCCTGACAAGAGATTTCCAATTGTACTAAAATCTATGGATGTTTTTAGATGTAGACAGATGTCTGAGAGGCCATAGGCTGAGGTCATCAAACTCATCTCATCTNGGGGGGGTATGAGAGGGAAGGGAAAGAACGCCAAAGAAATTGTTTGCTAATTTACCTAGAAATTTTTTCTAGTTAACTTTTACTCTAATAGCACACGCACAGTAACATAAGGCCAAGATGATGCACATTGAGAAGATACATAACATATACTTGGTCATCTATCATTAACTGCTCCTCACAGCCTAATTATTGTTTATGGCATTATTAGCAGTCAACTGTCTGTTATTTTCTGCACATCTAACCAACCAGATTTTCAAGAACTCACATTTAAATCTCATTTCAAAAGCCATTTTACTGCACCGAGTTAAATTGCTTAAATTTATATGTATTTTACATAAACCGTCATTTATCAACAAACAGCTCAATTTCTTGGTTCTTGAAACATTCAAAGAAAAAAGAGTACCACACTGATGCTGACATCATTTTGGCTGCTTAAGGGAAGATAAAATTGGGTCTCTCAAAGCTGCAGGCAAAATATTACAATGGATAACAAATATTCCTTGTGTATACATGATTGGAACGGCTGTCTCCATTGGGTGCTGACTGTACATTGTGGAGCACAGAATGGACTCAGAGAATATTTTATTGTTAGAGTCAGTTCATGTGGACATGCAGTATTCAAACAGTTTATTTTACAGTTGCTGCTACCTGCTCCCTGACCCCAGAGATGCCTTCTTTCTTAAAACAACCATCAAACCTCCAAAACACTACAGAAATCCACCATGTAAATAAATATATATACTCGTGGAACAGGGGTTTCTATTTAGAAAAAAAGATACAGTGATAGCAAATTTTCTAAATCTTTTTCCCTCTGATGGCTGCAGGGTAGTCTAAATTTTTACATATAATCCACTGTTAGGATCAACACTGTTTCTGTTCTGCTCTTAAAAAAAAAGAGTAAAGGAGAAAAGAGGTTTTGCACAGGAGCATTAATAGTTCCACTTGCCCTGTGGCAAATGGGGAAAATATGTCAATGTGAATTACTGTACTGTCTCCATGGATCAAGATTTCTCTTAGTGCTTTCAGAATTCCACTAACAGAAACAATTGCTAAGAGCATTTGCTACTTGGCCTGCTATGCTGGAATCAAATAAGACCCTAGGATCAACTAATGCTAAAATATTATCTTCTATATTGATTTTCTCTCCCTACATTAACTGAGGAAAAAAACAGCTAAATAATTTCAGCTGGAAAGAACAGTCTATTGCTCTCACAAGGACATCCAAAGAACTTAAATAATCAAGATAATTGCAAAATAGATTTTTGAGCAGCTTACTCTATCAGAAACGTAAGAATATCACAGTATAATTCTACTTCTTTCTGATCCAAACAAGTTGTACTGTATATTCGACTCACTACATGGATACAGTGGGGAATGTAACATCTCTCTGCAGACCCCAAGCACACCCACACAGATGCATCAGAAAAAATAATTCTAATTGTGTGCAGTTGTGCATGCACATTCAGATTTGAAAGAGTGAGCCAAATACTAATAAAGAGATTCCAAGTCCATTTTCTCTACTGGACAGCTACTTTATGGGCGTTTTATTAAATTCTTTTTTTAGTATCTTTTTCCTAGTACTAGATTATGGTCTCAACTAATTAATAAAGTACAACTGATTAAATTCTTGGGCCATTGGGCAGATCTGGTATGAAAATTTACTTCTACACTCGACTGGCCAACAAGAACGGACAACTAATGAAATCCAGACACTGTGTACTTACACAGTGTTGATTATTTCTACCAAATAGAAAATTATTTTCATTAGAAAGTAATAATCTTAATTCTTATACTACATTCATCACCAGGATTCACAAATATCTAACATATTCATCTAAGGCAACCATGAAGATGCAACAAATTAGAGCTTTGCAGGATGTCCAAGTTCACGCTACTGACATTCTGGTTTAAGAAGTTAGTGCTACGCAAGGCTGGTAAAAACAAACACACATTAAAAGGATTATAATCAGTTATCTTAGGACACATTTTCAAGGAAAAACTCTCTCAGTAAAGATGTTTCTAATGGGTATTTGTCATCATCTTCACCAACAATGTGGACATAAATAGAAAATCTTTGCAAAAATGACTATGAACATCATAAAACAATAATAACCAACTAAAAAATAATAGCAAAAGTGAATCATGCAGTCATTTTGGATCACGGATAAATAAAGAAACAAAACATGCTTTAATAAGTCCAAGACGGAAAGCTTTGCCATTACAAAAGACTACTGTCACGCTGGCAGGGTAGGGAATTAAAGCCTTAAAAGGGATGTGCAACTCTTTGGGCTCCAAGAACCACACCTCAACATGAGGAAGCAATGTTTTCCTTGAAAAAATTGTTTAATTCAAGTATTGAGAAAATTTTTGCCATTGTGGACAGGATTACCAACATTGTCAATAGTGAACTGCTGCTGCCAGCTCTGGCATCCATATTCTGTATGGGCGAAAGGCTGCAAAAAGAAAAACTCAATGCTGGAGAAAAAAATGCCTTGAAGAACACAATGTACTCAGATTGCCAAAAAAAACCTGAGAGGTAACATGATTACATGATTACACTTTGCAGGGGAAAATACCAGACACTAAAAGACTGCCTAATCTTAAAGAAAGACATAATAACACTGAGCAGCTTAGAAGCTGATTCAAAAATCTGTATTTTCTAGCTTTTTTTGTTGTTGTTGTTCAAGTGGATGTTATTGACTATACTGCAAAGGTTATGGTGATGTCTTTATCTCCTGTATACTTCAAATGCCTTTCTGAAAGAGCAGTCTAATAAAACATTTGGGCTGAACTGTATCAGGCATGTACATGATACAAAGAGGTTTGAGGTAACCTGGAAATTCCTTCCTGATCCTGCCCTTTGGGGAGTTACAGCTCCAAAAACTTGAAGTTGACTAATGGTTGGTCACGGCTCCACTCCCTCTAGGAATGAACAGAACAGATGAGCCGTCTCTCACAGAGCATCATCTCCTGATATCAGTCTCTCCCTGCTCCTGACGTCCATTAACAAGAAGCAATTACTACTAAGAAGTTGTGATGAAGAGGGATGTCTTACCATAAACCAGCTGATTTCCAGGAGAGAGCTTGTGGTGATCCCACTGAGAGCACCACAGACAAGAGGAGAGACATTTCAACTGGGCTTCAGCGAGAAGCCCCACACAGCATGGGAAACACTGAATTCAGGGATTTTCAGTTCTAAATTAATAACAAGTTCTTTTTACTGCCATTAAATAACTGAAATAGTTTGGGGCTCATGCACTTGTGTGCCCAAGTGCACCAAAATGGGATGTTTGGAGACCAGCAATGAATAAACAGATCGCAGTGCTGGGTGCTCAAAGTGCAGTCCGGAATGAGCTGGAGTTTGTGGCACCCTCATCACCCCACACAGGGAATGCTGCTGGCAGAAGTGTCCTCACTCAGATAATGGCAGTGAGTCCGGAAGGACCAACAATGCTGCCTTGCTCGGGTTTAGCTGAGTCAGTGCTTCTCTAAACACGTTTTCTCTCATGCACTGCAAGAATATTCTTGTATCTGTGAAGCAGAACTGGATGCTGCCCATCAATTTTTGGTATTTAACTTCCTGACATCCTAACTGATGACAAAGCTTAGACTCTTCCATTCAGTTTGCAAAAAGCTGCACAAGACAGAGCCTAGAGGAATTCTGCCAGAAGTAGCTTTTGTAAGGGAACAGAGGTGCCTCAAAACTGGGAGAAATTAGAAGAATTAATGCACTAGCCAAGATTTGGGAAACATACAATCAGTTCCTGATTCTGTCACTAGTCTCCTATCAACCTTGTCAGTATCCATGTTCCTCATCTTTAAAATATGTATAGTATTTGCTTATTAAACACTCATGCTTGCTGCCAGAGCAAATCCATAAAATATTCAGACATCCCACTACAACTGAGGAGTTGTTCTCCATATGACTAACAAGACCAAGGACAGGCACACATTCATCCATGGTGTTGACCTCAGCTGTGTCAGCAATGTGCCATCATTCTGGTTTCACAGTGGATATGGTAAAGATTAGATAGTGCTACCCTATAAAGAAATATCCAAAACAATCTGTACGAGGCTGACTATCTAACCTGCAGTTTGCACTCCCCCCAATCTGTCTTGTGCCCATGAACACAGGTCCCCCTATGGCCAATTAACTGCAGTTCCTACTGCTAAAAAAGATACAATATAAACTTGAAAGTCTGTAAAGTTACATTTGTTTTAATACAACTACTGTGTTTTGAAACCATCACATCTGCCTCCCATTGAATCATATTTTAACATATTTTTTGTTGACTTCTACTAGAGCTGAACATTTTACTATTACATGAAGAACAGAGTTGATGAGAGAGGAGTGGTCCTTTCTAAGGTAGAAAAACTTGGCAGGTCAAGATTAAGGAAAAAACCTTACTTTCATTTTAAAACAGAAATCCAATCAGGAAGCTAAACTGTAAAAATTGCGGTAAGAATTCTGTTGGGCAAAACCTTGAAAGATCACCAAAACAGTAATAAATTAATCACGGAGTATGGAAAGGAGAAATTAAGATCAATAAAAATTGCATGCATGTGTTGCTAAAGCATTTACACCACCAAAAAACTACTGTTGCTAGAATCAAGAAAAGACTGTCAACCCCAGTGTGGTTTATACATTTATTTTTTAATGCCAGATATAGCTATGTTGTACAGAAGAACTAAGCACAGCGGGTGTAAGACAATCCTGCTTCCTATGAGATGGCTATCTCAGCTCTCAGCTTTTAGCAATCTGTGTAACTGTACTCCAATCACAACCATAATCATCAATAATAGATGTCAGTGCCTCCATCTGCCTGTGCTCTTCTCTCATCCTTAATTTTTACCCAGCAAAGACCTGCGCGTGTTTAACTCACCCTGGCATGTGCCGTGGACGTCCCACCGCTCGGGTTCGGACACACAGATCCTCTGAATCCACCTTAAACCAAGATCTGCCACAAAGCTGACTCCTCATCCCTCCCCCACAGGGCTACTGTTAATTGCACAAAACACATCTTGGATTAAAAAAATAATCAAATCTTTTCCTGGGACCTGAGAAGCACAACACACCACTTCTGCAGTAGTTACGGCATAGGAAGTTAAGTGTGAACTATGTATCGGTCTACAGTTTCCACAATCAGTTTAGCTTTAAAACAGCATTTTTCTGTTTTCCAATCCATTGGGAACACTGAGAAATCTTTTTTTCCTTTATGGACCAAGCCTTGATGCTCCTGAAATCAATGAAGGTTTGCCATCCACGTATGCAAGACCTCCACATGTTAAGACTGAAATTTCCAATTAAATCTATTTACTACATAAAATGACATTAACACAAGCTCATTTTTGTTTCTCCGAGTTCTTAAAATAATTATGAACATGAAACAACAATCACTGCTATTCAGACAATAGTTTTCAGGATGTTAAACTGAAAGACTAGAAAGATTCAATTAGACATTTAATGTAGAGGACAGGACAGTTGAGTGTGCCAAAATAAACTTCAGCTCACAGCTGTATTAAAACTTTGAAAGATTTTCAGTAAAGTAAATCCATATTTTATTAAAATGCTTGCTACAGCTATTGGAATAACATATGCCATCATAAAATAAATGTTTAAATCAGTACTGTACCCTGCCCTAGATATTGCCTGCCTTAAAATCAACTGTCTTGGTAACTCATTCTGAGTTTTAGCAAAATACAGATAACAAGAACAACTTTTTACCACACATTCTCTTGGCTAAACTCCCTCTCCCATGACAAATTAGCTATAGGCAAGATCAAAGGGGAAAAAATGCCAGCTATAACAAGGTAGTCATAGGATGAAAACTTGGCATCTTTGCTGACATCAGTCTCAGAAAGCAGAAGGGGATGACTTCTGCCATGGAATAATCTTTTCCAGGAAAAGCCCTCAGAACTCCAGAGCTTGGTGCTCCTGCAGCCAGCCTGCCACCAGGATTTACCCATTTGCCCACGGCAGGTGAGGGCAGCAAAGTTGTGTGGACTTTCACGAGGGCTAAGCAGAACCTTACACCTTGCTCATATTTCAGTCTTTTAACTAATGATTGGTTAATATAAGCTCTCAATTTCCCTGAATGGTGAAAGAGCTTCCAAGAGAAGGGTGTTAATAAGTTTAATGGGAGGGAATAAAATGTCCATTGGCTTTGTCCTAAACTTCTGACTCTCCTTTAGCAGGCTCAGTGCAAACCTGTTCTCAGTGAAAGCCTCTAACAATGAATGCAGCGGAGAATGGGCTGAGAGCAGTCCTGTGGAGAAGGACTTTGGGGTGCTGGTGGGTGAGAAGCTCCACATGGCCTGGCCCTGTGCACTCACAGCCCAGAAACCACCTGTGTCCTGGCTGCATCCAAAGCAGGGTGGGCAGATCGAGGGAGGGGATTCTGCCCCTCTGCTCCAATCTGGTGAGGCCCCACCCACAGAGCTGTGTCCACCTCTGGGCCCCCAACATGAGTACAACATGGATGTGCTGGAGCAAGTCCAGAGGAGGCCACAAAAGTGATCAGAGGGCTGGAGCACTTCTGCCATGGGGACAGACTGAGACAGCTGGGGTTGTCCTGCCTGGAGAAAAGAAGGCTCCAGGGACAGCTTGGAGCACCTTTCAGTGACTAAAGGGGCTTCAAGAAATCTGGAGAGGGACTTTTGACAAGGTCATGGAGTGACAGGACAAGGGGGAATGGCTTCACACTGACAGAGAGTAGGTTTAGACTAGATATAAGGAAGAAATTATTTACTGTGAGGGTGGTAAGACACTGGAGCAGGTTGCTCTAAGAAGCTGGGGCTGCCCCATCCCTGTGAAGTGTCCAAGGCCAGGCTGGATGGAGCTTTGAGCAGCCTGGTCTAGTGGAGAGTGTCCCTGCTCATGGCAGAGGTGTTGGAACACAATGATCTTTAAGGTCCCTTCCTACCCCCACCATTCTGTTATTCTGTAAACTAAACAAGTAAGAAACACATACAAGTTTTGAAATCTGGAGATACTGGTTATAGTCAAAAGCTGCAGTTCCGCTCTAGTATCACTGCCTGCCTTCATCTGCTACTGTTAAATGAGCAAGATCTTCCAACTCAACCACTCCCTCCTCCACTTGCTGCCGTCTCCAGAAAATAGAGAGTAGATGGCACTAAACACGACCTCTGAACCCCATCATCCAACCAGAGCTTCACCCCTCTACTTGCCCACCTGACACAATCATCCCACTACACACCCCCAACTTGGATAACACTGGGGGAGGAAGTGCCAAAAGTCTTGTTCAAACTGAGGGAAACATTGTCCACCGCTGTCCCCTGATCCCCAAGTGCAGCCAGGTTTTCACTGAAGTGAATCTGCCCACACAGCAGGATCTATCTGTGATAAACTCACACTGACTGCTCCCAGTCACCCTCTTCTGTACCATGTCCCCGGAAACACATTCCCTGTCCTCATACTAACCCTGTAGCTGTAGAAGCCTTTTTTGCCCTTGACATTCAAGTCTCAACGTGAGCTTTGATTTTCTTAACACCGTCCCTGCATGCCAGGGCAGTATTTCTAAATTCCTCCTTTGCAGCCTCTCCCCTCTTCCACCCATACAATGCCCTTAGACTTCCAGGTTTACTGGAGGCTGTGTAATGACTCCACAGATCCAATTTACACATATCATTTCCTGAGCAATTTAATCTAATGATTTGCTTGAACGTTTCATTCAAAAAGAAGGGGTTTTTTCTTTTTAAACAAAGCCAAACTTAAGGAGCACTGACATCTATAATGGGACTTAGAAGGCAGCATGTGAGTAGCATCTAAAGCCCTACTGGGAGCAAAATTACAGCTCTTAAGAAGAGTGTGGCTTCTAAAATTTAATTTAACTGTTGCCTAGGCCTCTTCTTAAATTCTTATCTGGGCTAATCACTACAGTGAGGTCAGAAAAATACCCATTTTTAGTATTTTAGGTGCAGTTTGGGCAATTAAAAAACACAACCACCGAGATTAAGCAGTATTTCCCAGAGTCTTCTCTTCCAGCAGCCACAGAAATACCATCCTGTGGTACGTTTTTGTAAATGTGATTATACAGTCATTTATATATATGACATTTCAGCAGTAATTGTACAAGCACAGCTAAGTAATTGTACTTGAAAATTCGATGATGGAAACAAGTTTTTCTTTCCTGCATTTATCACTACTGAAACAAGAATGCAGTGGGTCTTTTAATAAATAATAACCTAATTTCTGAATGTTCTAAGTAAACCTTGTGATTTAAATATAGCTCAGTCTGCTAAATGTTCCTATGAAAAAGAAGACAATTTAGACCTCCATCAATTATAACAGATGGCAAACTGATTTCTGCTTTAGTAAAAAGTTTGCTTGGGTTAAATAAAGTTCTAATTTATTTTTTCTATATTTTGTTTTATTTAATTAAACTGCCCTAGAGATGAAAAATGTGGTCAGGTTATAAAATATTTGTCCATAAATAATGCATAAAAATATGGCCATTGCATTCCTAATCATTTATTTTAGATAATTTTTTAAAAGTGCATTTCATGTTAAGTGATTTTGATGTTCATCATCTCAAACCACATGGACTAAATCACAGGAGTGCAGCTCAAAAGAGGTAAGGTTTCAAACATAAATCATTGAATTGAGTAGGGGAATGTAGTAGGGCACTGTGCCAAGGCAGGATTTGTACCTGAAACCATTACACCTATAAGTTTAATTAACTGAGATTTCTCTTCAGAGGAAAACATTTGAAGGAGGACTTCTCCCCCTTCCAGCCAGGGCTGGGCAAGGTATTAGGGACTTCTTTACAAGGGACGTCAGTGGCCATCCTCCCCTCAGTAACCTCACCTGGTCTCTCCTTACCCTCGAACTCCTCCCCACTGTTTCCCATGTTGGAATACTAATGATTTTCTCCTCTTGACTTCGATGATTAAAATGACCTAATTTTGCAAATTTTGATATCTCTGTGAGATGGTGCAAGAAGAAAAAAAAAAATCATCCTGAGGAAAGTAACATTTCTATGTCCTACTTCTGATGCAAGAGCCCTGTTAAGTCCTGATGTTATCGCATTGACTTCATTTGTACTGATCTGCAGTATCAGACTGAAAATTCTCCTAACATTTCTCATAACTCCACACACAGATTTATGCTTCCTACCTCCTCTGGTTTGATCACTTTAAAAAAAAAAAAAGTGTGGATTTATATAAAAAATGAATGAGTTAGAATCATAGACATCACAGTCACTTGGAAAATCCACACAGATTTCCCTCAACAGGTTAAGAAAATACCGCAGTTGTCTCACAAAAACACCCTTCAAGTTTTGAAAAGTATCCTGAGAATAACAATATCAGGACTTTGATCAGAAAAGGAGCAAGTTCCAGAGTTCAGGACCATGTCCTCCTGCTGGCTCTTTTCTCCTCCATCCTTTGGTGGCTGCAGGTATCACTGGGAATCGCTCACACCGATCTGTTACAAACCACTGCTTCTACATTTCAGACTGAACATCATCCAGAGAACCCAGCCTCAAACTTCTCTGTCCTCCTGCTTTTTAATGTAGCCTTAACTTTGTAACACTGCTCTCAAGAAAAGGGAGCAGGAAAGTCTTTACAAAAAAACATTCCCTAGATCCTGCACGAAGAACGACACGGCTTACGGCATTTCATGACCCCTAAACCCATTCCTGGTGCATCTCATCCCAACATTTAGGTCCAAGATGGATGCAGGGTCATGCAGGGCACCACCAGACCAGCAGGACATCTCCATTGCCCAGTTGAGAATAAAACCAATCTACAGAGGGAGATTTGTCTGCTTTCCCACAGAAAGCACGTGGTCAGGCAAACCCACATCCATTGGTCCCTGAGTGCCTCTTGCACCAACACATCCCAGACACGCGGAAGCTGAAGATCCTGAAGACCTGCTGCATTTTGGGTCTGCACCATCATATTTAAGCCCATGTAACTGAAGCTTATTAATCTCCTGAAAAACAATAACGTGCATTTCCACTCTTGTATTTACTGTTTGTACTTGTCAACAGGATTTTCATCATTTCTCTCTTCAGTTTAACAGCACAAATATTTTGACACCAAAGGTTGCAAAGAAAATGAACAGATTTCATGTCAACACAGACCAGTATGAAAACAATACACCCTTAGGTCATCAGATTTACTTGAGCTTTCTGTCTGGTGTTGAACAAGGAGATTTCTTCCTGGGAATGGCCATTTCATGTTCAGACCAAAAGGGAGGGCAGTAAAGTTGTGTCATTTGATGAAAAAAATCTCCAGGAAGTAAATATTTACTCTCTGCTGAATAACTGGCATGTTTGGAGCTTAAAATGATTTTAAAAGGGAGTGATCTGCTTAGAAGGTATAATCAGGCATGTAACAATAATTTATATTGTGGCTTTGTACAGGCACAGAATATAGCACTCCCCAAAACCAGAACAGAGAACATTGTGTTGAATGTTGAGGAAGGCAAGGAGGAAAGGGGAGTGATCTTGGAAGTGTTCAAGGCCAGGCTGGATGCATCTTTTTCTTCCAGTTGTTCTAGTGGAAGGTGTCCCTGCCCATGGCAGGGGGGTTGGAATGAGATCTATAGTGTCTCTTCCAACCCAAACCATTTTATGATTCATTCTATGATTCCTAAATTAATTTTATATTTCAGTTAAAGCTTTGTAACTGAAATATAAAGCAAAATAAGAAGTGTTCCTCAGACATTAAATAAAAGTGGAACAATAATGGCCAAATTGTACCTCTCAAATCCATGCGGGGGAAGCAGCTTTTCCTTCTGAAGATGAAATATTGGACAAGATGAGACACTACAGGCCACATCCACTAACTCCATAAAGCAGATGAAGTGGAACAGACTACAAACCATTTACATGTGACGTGTCAAAAACAAACTCAGCGTTTGGGTACCAAAACACGAATTTAATGGAATGCAGCCAGGCCATCTCCAGGATGCTTAAATAAGTATTTTTGAGTCTTGTATGAGGCAGAAGCATTATGTTTTAATTGCCAGCCTTTATAACCATGTAACAAAATATTTCTAACGACTGAAGGCACAAATGTGATGATTAAAATATAGTCAATCTTGCTAAGTTGTCCTCTAGTCAAATGCAGGGAAGTAATTCTTTTCCTAAATTATTTACTAGACACACTTGTGAGAGGCAATGTGCCCATGTTATTGCCGCGTCAATCTCTGTTTCCTTCCTTAACTTAACCAAGGGAAAATCAAGAAGCTAAACTGACAACGCAAAGAAAAGGAAGAAAATAGTGTTTGCAAAACAAATATCACACTTCTCCCCTCTGGGATCTTACTGGGTGTTAGTGCTGTGTTATTTGGAAAGCTGTAAACGGATCAGACCTTTCAACGCGCTTCTTTCGGAGATAACACGGCCTTGGTGCAGCATTGCCTGTGCTGGTGCAACACAAAGGGCAGGTGGCAAACAAAAATGCAGTTAATCTGTCAAACGGCACAAAGAAACGTTTAAATACGTATCTGAAACATTCAAACCCTGAATCTCTCCTGAACAGGATGCCAGTTTTTCCCGGACTGGGGAACACGACAGGCACAGAAGGTCCTAGAATATAATTTTTATCTGCAGCATCCAAATGTGGCAACAGGCTGAGTAATTATGAGCAATATTCACATGGTAGAGCAGGTGGGGGTTAAGTATTGACCTGCACACACAGAACTAAGAATTTTTTCTTAGAAGGAAATAAGAATTATAGAGAATTCCACATTACACATCATACCCAAGGCTACCGGATGCTTCACCTAATTATGTCTTCAATGCTACTCCTACTATTTGATTTTTCAGTTCTTTTAATGGCCTATATGATCCATCAGTCCACCAATACAAAAATTCAAGAATTGATAATAAGTATTTCAAGAAAAGTAGGACTGAGAGCACCAGAGAAGAAATTCAGTCTATTAAAAAAATTAAAAATGGATGAACATCAAAACAATTTTTAAAAATTAGAAACAGGTGGGGCAAATAGCATCAACACAATGTAACTTCTGTATTTCAAAAGAGTAATGAGAAATTAAAAATTAAATATTGAATATGCATTTTATTATTTTTAAATGGGACTTTGCATGTTATATCAAAAATAAAAGTCAGTCGCTGAAGTTTGTATGTATTCCAAACTTTTGACTACTTTGACACGAACTATCTATGTGAAAAGAAACCAATTCAATCACAAAAAGATAATCAGTGGTTCCTTGCCAGAGGCAAAAGTTCTACAAGTGCAAAGTGGTTTTGTCATGAATTTTCTTTTCTTGAATCTGCTGACTGTTACAGTGCAATATAAGATCCATTAAACTCTTCCATCCAGGTTTTGGTAGGGAGGAAGTGAAGAATGCTGCCAACCCAACACACAATTATCAAAAAAGCGAAAAACCACAAACCCCAGAAACACTGATCTTAGGATGCTGAGAGAAGGAAGAGGAAAGGAAGGGAAGGAAAACAGTGGGAAGGCTGTCATGGAAATGTAGGGGGAAAGAATCAGTGACGAAGGCACATGTTTAATTACCATTGACCAAGTGCTCCAGGCCCGGCTGAGTGGGGCTTTGAGCAACCTGGTCCAGTGGAAGGTGTCCCTGCCCACGGCAGGGGGGTGGACTTGACCATCTTTGAAGGTTCCCTCCAACCAAACCATCCTGTGGTTGTAAGAACAGCCACAAAAATGGCTTTAGAGCCACTATAAATGAAAGATGACTCTGCCCAGGCTGAGACACCACAATGAAGAATGGCCTGTAAAATAAGCAAAGACCATCCCCTTTACAGACCCATTCTGGTGGCTTGCTGCAAACAGCACTGTGTGTCCCCCAGCACTGCTGCAACACCAGCCTCCCTCCAAAAACCCTTTCTCCTGCCCTCGGTGCCTGATTCCCACACTGCCAATAGTCAGCATGACTCTGGAAAACCTTTACATCTTTAAAATAAAAACTTGGGAAGAGAACAGTATTTTAAACTGATCATTTATTTGAAAGGATATTCCTTCAGGTGTTTCATCAGCCCTCTGACACAAAAAGGGTTATGATAATTTTGCACTGTAACACAAGCAAGTTCAGGGAGGAGTGGGGGTTGTTTCTGTACACACACTTCTTTTATTTTTATTTTTTTTTATAATGACAGAGCAGCTGAAATTCTGTTTCTTTTGTTTGGAAAAGAAAAAAAAAAAGAAAAGAGAAAGAAAAAATCCTGAAAGAAAACAGACTGAAAATTGGCACTATGTGTCTAATGCAAATTAAGTGGAATAAACAAAATCCATTTTATTTTTTTTAATGGAGTCAGCAAATGCAAGAAGCCAGATAACCCCTGGAAGAAACCCCAATATGTACTTACAAATAACAAGTTTACATGTGATTTTGTTTTACTTATTTAATTCCTACTATCTCTTCACCATCTGTCTGTACCAAGAAGGTTTTCTTCTGACCAGCTGAGTAGTGAACACAATGCAGTGGACAGGCTGACTTATTTGAGGTGGGTGATGACGAACAACTTGGACATCCTGACAAATGAGATCAATGTCCTGGCAGTCGTAGGTTATTTGATTATAGGGAAAATTAGAATAAGAAGTAAAATATTGCTGCTATTGCACATTTTGCCTCTTTTTATTTTGTTTTCTTTTCTGGTAACAACAACTTCTCTTAAAAGCAAATGCTATTCTCTTTTATTTAATATGAAAAGTGAAAAATGTGTTTGCTGAAACTGCTATAGTCATGCACAAATACATTTGCTGTATTTGCAAACACATTTCATTATTAACATTATGCCTGAGTCCTGGTGTTGGTCCATTATATTTAGTGTGATAGAGTATTTGCAGATGGTTAATCCCAAACTAGTCTTATATCATTTATACATGTTTTTATTCTAGTTTTACCTCACTTTTACATTACGTTCTTACAACAACAGTTTCAAGTCCAACAGCAAATCAAGTTTTGCTCTCTGTAAATACTGTCTTTAAAAGAATTCGGAGAAATTTCGTATGTACAATAATGAAATCTATTTTCCAAGTCATATTACAGACTTAACTTTCAAACCAGTATTAAGGTACAACTAAAGCTTTTGCTTATGCTGAGACTGTGAAATGCCAAACACTACTGAAACAAAGTTTCGTTTTTGTTAAATATTTTGAAGAGTGCTAGAGTGAGTACTATATTTAGTAATGGTGAAACTCAACAGCTTCTATAATTTCTTGCAGTGAATGCATGCAAGACTCAACCATGGCTAAGTTGAAGAGACAGCAAATAAGCTCCAAATGAGATGGGTTTTTTTCCCATTTATTAAATACATTACATCTCACATGCACACAATGATGGCGTGATTCCATTTCTGAGCCAAAGCTCATCCAATAAAAATGTGCACATGGAAGTTTTTGGGAGGCGTATGTATGTATGAATTCTGTATCTGAGAGAACTGAAGCTTCTGCATGTACCAGAAGGCACTTACACTGCAATGGAACCAAAATTAACTTGGAAACCTGCATTTATTGCCGAAAATTCAACCCCCTGAGAGATAGGGTATCTTAAAAGTTTTCCAAACAACCTATTATTATCCCTATTCTGGTAACATCTAAATGTGCCAGATGAAATCATAGCCCCATGGCATGAACTCAGAATGAGCAAATGTCTCCCGTTAGAGATGAGGGAGATAAGGCAAAGGGAAAAAGAGGCACAGACATTTCAAGTGATTTGGTTGATGAAAACAAATCCATCACTGGCCAAGCACCAACATGAAGCCAGTCAGCTTTCTACACCAGAACAGTTTGGAATTTGACCCCTCAAATTTGTATTTACAGTAATACACATCTAGACATCACATTTACTTGTTCACAGAATTCTCCCTCCTTCCTCACCCTGGACCCTGAGGACACTTGTGCAAAAACCAAGGAGCAAACCACTTGATTTGTGTTTTTGGAAACCAGCGATAAGACTGGTTTTTTAATGTTTTTCTTCATCCCTTTCCCCACTCAACTGAAAATAAAAAGCATTTTCATAAAAACAAAGAGCAATAACAGTTCCTGTGCTTTTCTTATCCTTAAACCTTCAATCACCATGGCACCCCTCACACAACAATCAGCAGAGGCACTTGCATTGTCAACCACACCAGGCTGAGAGAAAAAGGCACCAATGAGAAATTTTTAAAGTTTTTCTGGTTCAGATTACTTCAGTTTACTTCTTTTCTGTGTGGGCAGTCTGTACCAGGTAGCTCTTAAGAAACACAGCAATCCCTTTGAACCAAGTCACACGCAGAGCCCAGAGCCCCAAAGATGATGGGACCCAATGGGGCAGACCTGGACCTCTGCATTTTGCTGGAAATGGTTCCAGAAAGAAAACAACACTGGTTATAGCACTGCTGATCTAATACCAGCTCGAGGAGGGGAGGACTGGAAGAGCAGTGGCACAAGAAGCCAGCTGAGTTGGCTTCCAAGTGATCTTGGTACAAGCACTCATCAGAAACACAACTACAGAGCTGAAAACCATCCCAAAAATCCAGCCACCTCCTTCCAACTTGGTGAAATGAAAGCACTGAAGCTATGGATCTCTCTCAGTTACCGTGCCTGTGAGCATTAGAAGAGGGAAAAAGCGCAAAATTAAGCTGCTAAAATATAATTTACATCAACAACTGAGAGAAATAGGAGGGGAAAAAATGGCCTCTTTTTTTATTAAGCACAAATTTATCTGCGGCCTGACCAGTGCAAATAAAAAACAATGGCAGCATATAGAGATGCACATTAAAGATTTAGAAGGTGTCTTTAATGCACAAACTCCACAAAAATCAGACTCGAAGCATGTCAGAGCTACTGCCTGCTTAGGAGTGGAACAAGGAAGAAAAGTGGAGCCGGGTGTCAGAAGCCCAAACCTCCTGTTTCGCCTCCCGTAATTTAGGAAAGCCCACTCCAGCTGATGGGAAATGATAATGTCCCTAAAAAGCAGCATCAGGAAGGCCTGAGTAAATCAGTCTTTCCTACAACTGACGAGAAAACCAGAATATGTTACACTTCCAGCTCTAAATGAAGAAAATCTACTGACTTTGAGTGTGATAAAAATATTACCATGTACTGTCACTTCTTTGCTGCCGTCAATTAATTTTTCTCTCTGTCACATCCAGATAAATGCTGGCAATCTTTACTCCTCAAGACTATAAGCTGTTTTTCATTTTTGATATTACAAGTCTATATGCGTGTGAGAAAGACTGTGATTTAATAGTAGTGTAATACTTTAAAAATACATTAATAGATAAAAACTTCTATTTAATCCAATATATTTTTAAAATTAAAAACACATCAAATAAAAATCCATGGGACTGTTGTCCAAAATTATTTAAACCACACAATAAATCCATCACAGAACTATCTTTGTGTGGTGAAAAAAATGAAATTACTTTGTCACGTGCACATATAATTGTGTATTTCAACCTTTTGAGGAATAGTAAAATTGTTTTAAATGAACTTACTACATAATTATGAGAAACTGTGGCTCTATAAATCTGAACATAAAGTGCAGCAAAATACTTGTAATTAAACATATGAAAATGAACCATCAAGCCATGAAGTAGAGAAAAATAAAGTGAAGCTATGAAAGCATCTAAGGGGAAGATAAATTATTTGTTAAAAAACCTAGCAGCACAAAGGTAAACTTGAAAATATTTTCCAGTTGTGCTGCTTGACCTGAATCTGAACTCTTTGTTGCTTGTCTTCCTCCGTTCCTGGGAATCCTACTTTCTTACAGCTGGTATCTGCTCTGATTAAAACTGGACAAATCCTTGTCCTGGGCCAAGCAAGGACTCGGACAGCCCAGCATGCTGCCTGTGACCGTGGCCAAAGGTGAATGCCTCACAACAGCACGAAGACCAGAGTATCCACACTGTCGTATTTTTCCAAATGTGCAATAACTTGGTGCTCAGGGACCTCCAAAGCAAGAGCTGACGGCTGGGGGGGTTAATAATACCCAAGGTATTTCACTTATACTCGCCCAAGTTGTGCCAGATTAGTCTGGAGGTCCCCATCTCCACCAAGAGGCACCTTCCTCTACCCTCAATCCCCACCAAAGATCCTCAGTCACAATTTACACTCTGTTCTTGGAGGTAAAAGAAGGGGCAGAAAGCTGAACATTCCTGGTACCCCGATGATACATCAAAAGAACAAGGAGAAAACACAGCCGCGATCACCTTAATTCAAAACCTAAAAAGTGACCCAGATTCCTCAAGCAGAGCAAGTCTGATATTTAATAATAATACCCAATATTTAAGAAAGATAAATTGCCTTGCCTAGAAAGAAGTGATTAGTTCTGGAAATATGTGCAGTTAGGCCAGAAACAAGGAGTTTAAACATTATCTGGTGATCAGGAGGACAGACTGGGAGGTGCTTTAATTGCATAGATGAGGCACAACCAAGGCTAAGAAATCAAGTTATAACAGATTTTTAAAAGTTGAATTATTCACCTCTTACAAGGCTCTCACTAGAGTCTGTTTTGGTTTTTTTCTTTTCATTATCACACATTTAAACAAGAGGTTAAATAATGGTGAAATTAATTGAGCTTGAAACAATTTTCTGGAGCAGGACTCTATGCAGATAAAAATCACATAGCCTGAAAGGCCAACTTTAATAATTTTCTACTCTGGGGCTTAAAAGAACCGCAGCACAAGACAACAACCTCTTCACCTGGCAGTAATACGCACATAAAAAAAGAATATGATTCTCTTCCAAAATTTGCTGGCTAGACCACAGTAAATATCCAAAGAGAAAGGAGGTCTGGCTAGAGATTTCTGTGTAGATTGCGTAGTTGCTTATTTGATTTACGAAGGACTCAGAGAGATTTAACACTTCACAAGGCAGACGTAAGTATGGTTGAAAAGTGTTTTTTTCAAACCTGACAGAGGTTTTTACTCATTTTTACCTCCAGATCTGAGCCTGTTCTTTGTGTAGGGCTTTGCCTACTCACCCTGCACTTACAGAACCAAAAGGAAGCTTGTCCCCCTCCCAGAAGGATGAACGAATTCAAAAAGCCTAAAATCCCAGTGTTAATGTCACAGGTGTTCTCAGAGCAAGCTATTAATGTCAAAGATATTTAAAAGGAAATGGTTTAGAGATTGAAGTATTGAGATGTTTGATGAAGGTTAAGTGGAAAACTCCAGGGCTGGCATCTCAGGTTTTGTATTTCCTACATATTTGAAAGGTCACATCAGTGGTGTCGGATGTTTTAAAATTCACAAATACACAACACTGAAATGCATTTGTTTGTTAATGTACAGAAGGACTAGGCTACCAAGGGAGCTGGAAATTCAGTGCTCAAAACACAGCTTGAAGCAGTCCTCTGCACATTCCACCATCCACAGCTGCTGTGTTTGGGGCTGTTGGAGGATATGTCCCCACCTCTTGCTGTTGGTGCCCACAGATCAGATGTCCAAGGGTTTATTCTGCCCATTTTTCAGTCTGTAGAGCAGATATAATCTAATTCCACAATTTCCCAAGGCACCAAGGTCTACATGTTCACCACTTGCTGTGTAACTCATTATTTCATTATTTCATCATCAGGGTTTATGCTGTTCTCCCATTGCATTCATTAAATTGCTCCCCTGCTTCAGTATGGAAGGATTTGATGGAACAGCAGCTCTGCTCTGACGTGTATTTACTGAGAATTGTAAAGTGTCTCCATAAAAATTGCAGAATGCAAGTCAAAGTTCATACTGTAGAAATTACTGCTTTTTAAGAGAAGCTGTTGCACACATGGGACTCCCAGAGCCATACACCCCCAAATCACTGCAGCTTGCTTTCTTCAAGCAAAAATATCCATCTCTGGAGAATCACACACTATTTTTTCCAAGTAAAACTGTATATTTGCAGGTACACAGGGATTCAATGACAATTCAAAGAATAACACATTTTTTTCCAGCCAAGCGTGGGAAGGGGGTGTGTGATTGCTTCCCCCCCAAGTATTTTCTGGTACACTACTACTTGAAATGCTCTTTTATAAGGAATACAGCTTAGATATTTTCATACCCGTTAGTGATGGCTGTGGAAAGGCACGTAAATTTAACAAGAGTACAACACAGTTTGCTATTTTTAAACCTGGAATATTTTATACTGGGGTCTTTTACCACATTAAAACACAATGAAAGCTAGGCAGCTAATTATCTAAGAGGTAACAAAACTTTAAACTACACACAGATGTTGAGCTGCACTAAAAGGACAATTATTTGCCAAAATCACTGCCAAATTAAAGTTCCTATTTGGAAACTTTCACACATTTGTGTTTGGTGCAGCTGCAGCTGTTTAACTGCACATAAATTTTGTTTTCCCTTTTCCGATTGTTATTCAAATGACATTAAAGAGCAATTACAGCAGAATGACAATAACTAGTCCGTTAAAAGTTCAAATTGTAGGAGATCTGTTTTAATTTAAATTCAATAAAGTATTAGAATAGCAAAATAAATGGATCTCTCTGTACGCACATGAATGTTCCTTTTCTTTCTCCACACAGGTATATTCAATATCCGCAGAGGCACCGGGTGTAACTGGCAGCCCTGGCTGCTGTAATTGTGAGCTCTGGGCTGGGGCTCCTCTGCAGATGGACTCTGACTCCCTTGAAGGCAGGGAGGCCCTGCAGAGAGACCTCCACAAATGCAAGGGCTGGGCAATCACCAACCATGTGAAGCTCAGTACGGGAAAGTGCCGGATTCTGCACCTGGGCTGGGGCAGCCCTGGATGTACGGACAGACTGGGGAACGAGAGGCTGGAGAGCAGCTCTGGGGAAAGGGACCTGGGGGTCCTGGTCGATGGAAAGTTGGATCTGAGCCAGCAGTGCCCTGGCAGCCAGGAGGGACATCCCTGTCCTGGGGGCATCAGGCACAGCATCGCCAGCCGGGCAAGGGAGGGATTGTCCTGCTCTGCTCTGGGCTGGGGCGGCCTCACCTCGAGTGCTGGGGGCAGCTCTGGGCACTGCAATATAAGAAAGACATTAAACTATTAGAGAGTGTCCAAAGGAGGCCACGAGGATGGTGAAGGGCCTTGAGGAGAAGCCATGAGAGGAGAGGCTGAGGGCACTTGGCCTGTTCAGCCTGGAGGAGACTGAGGGGAGACCTCACTGCAGTTACAAATTCCTGGTGAGGGGAAGAGGAGGGGCAGGCACTGATCTCTGCTCTGTAGTGACAGTGACAGGACCCAAGGGAATGGCCTGAAATGGTGCTGGGGGAGGTTTAGGTTGGATATTAGAAAAAGGTTCTGTCCCCGTAGGGAGGTTGGGCACTGAAAAAGCTCCCCAGGGCAGTGGTCACAGCACCAAGCCTGAGAGAGCTCAAGGAGTGTTTGCACAATGCTCTCAAGCACATGGTGTGACTCTTGTGTCCTGTGCAGGGCCAGGAGTTGGACTCACTGATCCTTCTGGGTTCCTTCTAACTCAGCATATTCTCTGATTCTGTTATACATACATATATTTTGATTTATATATATATATATGTAAACATTGCAGACAGCTATGGGTGGCCAGGTAACTCCCACGCAGTCCTGGCCCCTGGTTTTGCCCAGGCTGGAGCTGAGTGGGCACATACCTGGTGCAGAGCTGAGCCTCATGGCTGGCTACCACGCATTTCATTTAGCTGACTGCACAAATCTTCAGACCACAAAACTCTGCAGACTTCATCATTTCGGTATTTATACTGCACCTAAATACTCCCAATGGACTTGATTACCTCTTGTACAAAAAACCCTCTCAAGAATTTGGCCCTGGAAATAGGTCTGGAGGATATAAATCAGCACAACTGAACCACAAGAACAGACACCACCGGAACACATCCTGGCACAGCCCCTAAGGGTTCTCTTTATCAAACTGGGCAGACAAAACAGTTCTGTCTGTCGTAAACCTAATGGATTTATGGGATTTCAGCTGTACAACATCATCAAAGCCCACCTTAAGGGGGCTTATAAAAAGGAGGGACAGATAGTGACAGGACAAGGGGGAATGGTTTTAAACTGAAAGAGGGCAGGTTTAGATTAGCTTTTAGGAAGGAATTCTTTACTCAGAGGGTGGTGAAGCACTCTAAGGTCCTGCCCAGAGAAGCTGTGGATGCCCCATCCCTGTAAGTGCCCTGGCTGTGTCAGTGGCAAATTATCTATTTTTATAACATGGTCCGGGAACAAATATTTTGCCTTAGCAATACCAGCTCCTTCCCATCTGACCTGTAAATGTCCCACCCAGAGATTGATGCATCCTAAATAATTATAAAATGCATCATATAAACAACTGGATTAATCACATCTGTATGGGTGAAAACTATTCATTAAGTATAGCAAACCAAATTCCCCACTCTCCAATTTCTTAAATTCTTATCTCCATTACTGATGTCAAACCCTTAAGAAAAGATTTCCCATTGCTTCTCAACTGAAGAGCACTGAAACCCCAGCAGCACAGCTATGAGCTCTCATCTGCAGCATGCTATGGGCTACTTTCCCAGCTCATACTCGGATGAATTATGGGGTTTTAAATTGAAATGCTTTAAGAATCATTTTTTCAGACTCGGCATAAGTTCAGCAGTGTTCCAGTCCCTGAGAAATACTCTGAAGTCTGCAGATAGCAAATCATTAACATTTTGAAGACTCAGTAAAAATGGAATCAGAAGATTTATCTGCTGAAAATTGGTCAATCTAGTCCACATCCTGACTCTGGAAGTTGTCCAAGCACCTGATGTTTGAAGAGCAAATTTTATGCAAGTTAGGAAAAAAATATATTTACTTCTGACTTGCATTGTCAGTCCTTCTTATACCATCAAACTGGAGGCTTTTAGCACTCCTAAAATTTTTATTTCCATACCCTGTTTAATTATTCAATTGTAAATTCTAACCTGCTCTATTCTAAACGGGCAGTCATGAAGCAGCTACGTTTTGAGCTCAGTCCTTTTCAAGACTTGGGATCAATGCTTTTAGTGATGCTAATAACTAACCAGCTCCAACCCTTCCATCCTTTAGTAAACCTGCACTTACAGCAATCAAATTTAGATGCTTCTTTCCCAATCACTGCAAAAACTCTCTGCCAACATATTTTATATTGTGTTGTTGACATAAAAATATCAGATACCTGTCCTTAGAGAAACTGTCCTTCAGGAGCTACAAACTGGACCCAACAAGCAAAGCAGGCACCTACACGGAAGCAGGTATGCAGAAAATCAGTAATTTCTCCCAGTCCTGAGCTTCACAAAAAAGCCCTGTCTTATAATACCATCCGATCTTGAGTGTATCTTGAAAAAATTGGGTATGTAATTTTCCCTGGGAAGACAACAAAGGATATAACATCCTTTGTAAGCACTTCTTGTCCATTTCTGAAGCTCAACATTTATTTAGCTTCTTCTTGTGAGAGGGCGCTGAGAGGGGATACAGAAGCGCAGAATGAAAAGAAATTGGGGAAAGAGGAGAGTATCTCATTTCTTTCAGCTCTAGGAATCCTATCTGTGGCCTTGAGGTGACGTCAGAGGAAGAGTCAAAGCAAGGAAAATGTTCTTTTCCTGCACAAACCTGCCTTTCTGGGTATTCTCTGAGTAAAGAACCAAGCCAAGATTAATATCTAAATTGCTTCTCTCTGTTGAGATTCCAGAGATGTGATATACCAATAAGCTTTTTAAGGTCCCAGCCCAAAAGCAGTCACGTCTTTCATGATAAGCACATCCCTCAAAGAACAAAGCAAGCATCAGCTCTTTTTTATGTATTATAAAATATTATAACCTAGAAGATCCTTTTGTGAGTACCAGTGTAAACAGAGGCCTTCCTTTGCTGTTTGCTCCTCTATTTCAGAGTCTGAAGAGATACACATATCACTTCCTTGCCTTCATAAATCAGGTGCCAAATCTTGTGTCTTTACACAACAAATTCATCCAGACATTTAGCAGCACTGTTCCAGGAAAAAAAAAATCTGATTTTACTAATGAAGTCATTAACAACTGTACTTTGTGTGCAGGCTTCCAAACCCTTCTGTGAAGATCCAAGTTGAGAAAAGACTGTGTAACACATAAAAGAAGAGTGATTTCACAGGAACCTTGAATTTGTCCACCAAGAGGTCCAGCAGCTCTCAAAAGAGCAGTGGTCATCAGGTGTTAACAGAGAAGCACACCAGACCAGAGGCAGAAAGAGGATACTGTGCTCAGTAGCCATCTCAGTGCCACCAGCTAAAAAAACTAAAGCAAACCAAAGCAAAAAACCCAAATAAACAAAACAAACAAAAAAACCCACCAACAAACCAAACCAAACAAAAAACCCCCCCAAACAACCAAAAAAAAAATCCCCACAAAACTGTTTTGAAGCATAATCCCTCAAAATAAAGGTGGAAGAAGTTTCTTTACTTGGAAGGAGGAAGAAATGCTGAGAAAACAGTTTTATAATCTTTAGTGGATCTGAAAAAAAAAGACAGCTCGCTTTTGACCCAAACTAGTTTTCTGCTCACTTCCCTCATTTTTGCAGGGTTATCACAGAGGTGACTTCTAAACAGCAATTTCTTTTACATAATGACTTACTAAGTATCTATCCATCACCAAATAAGTTATCATCTAAGGCAGAGTTATAATCTAATAAACAGGAAAACATCACAGAGAAAGTGAGGCAAATCATATGAAACCAGAAATTATGAAAGAATATGCTTTGATGAACGACTAACCAGCTTTCTGAAGTGCCTTAGAATATTTACATATGAAAAGAGGATTGCACAAAGTTTCAGAAGTTCGTATATTAAAAGCTCTGATGTTCTATCCACCTCCCATTAGAACTAATTGAAGGATGGGTGCATTTGCCCTGAGGCATTGGATGGGAGATAAAAGGAAAAGTGAAGTACAGATGAGGCTACTAGGGTTATGGCTAGTGAAAATAATGCCAGCATCCAGCACACAGGGACATCCAGTGTGAAGACTCAGTTACAGACAGCAGCTCTCAGTGCTGGGGCATGCCAGCACCATGCCCTGGGACGAGAAATTTGATCCTATAGAGGCCATTTATTTTAAAAATTAAATAAATAGATTTGGTGAAATGATGAAGGCAATCAGAATGCCCACTGAAAAACTTTGCAATCAATGATCCATTCTTCAGACCTCAGTTGCTTTAAGCTGACACATTTTTATGAAATAAAAGCCAGACTAATTAAGACAGGTTTGGAGAACTGATGCTTCAGACCTCCAGGATTTCTTCAGAAAATCTCAAGTACCACCAAAAACCCACAACCGATTCTTTGTGTGCCTCCTGACATAAAAACCACATTTTCTGCTAAAAGGGCTCAGCTAGCTCTAGCATTTATTTCCACTCATTTTATCCTGCTCTCTGCCACACTGCTTCGAGGAGAAGGATATGGAACATTTTTCACAAACTGTCATATGCTTGCAGATCAGTGGGTTAATGTATCAGCCTTTCACCTTTGGAAACCACAGTTCAACAGCCTGAATTACTATGGTAATAAATGTGGTATTGTTTTGGTTCAATACAGACTTGTGTTTGAAGAACTGTAACAAAATATTTTTATAACCTTGTGGGAAAGATAAGAAGTTGGCAATTCTCTTTTATGCCATAGATTTCGTCTGTAATCTCAAGCAAGCTAATTAAACCCAGCCTTTGAAAATAATTAGCTGTCTAACACTGATTTTACTAAGTCTGGTTTAAATAAAACTACTTTCTTTGATAAACTACTTTCTTTGATAAACTATGATATGAATTAAGTATAAATTATTCCCATAAACAGGTTCACAGCAGGTAATATAGGTTACAGGCCAATAAAAATAAAATGTTCACCTAGCTCAGGTAAGAGCTTAAAAAATGTGCTTCTTTTAGAAACAGGGAGAAAAAAAATTGTTAAAAGTCAGATTTTCAGCTTAAAACCAGTTCCCACATCTTAATAATAAAGCCGTGAAAAATAGAGCTTGTTAAAAAACAACCAAGCCCACACTGGGATACCTCACAATTGGTGAGGACTTACTCAGCAGCCTTGTGACAGCTCTATCCAGCAGGATATGTATCTCCATGGATTTTAACTACAGATCACTCATGGCTATAGATACCGTAGAGCACTGTGGTCAAAATTATCTTTATAACCAGTACGTTTAAGGGATTTACAAAATCGTATCATCCATCCTTCCCAAAAAGTGGATGGATCTTTAATTTAATGTTTTTAAGAACTCAGAGCCCTAGGCAGGATATATTGTTCCTTAAAAGAAAGGCAAAGCCTCCTAAACCCAAACTCACCGCAAACAAGCACAGAGCCGGATAATTTCCCGCTTTCGCACAACTAACGGGCATGTTAATTCTTTTACTGTAGCAGGGATTATAAAAAAGCCCTATTCTATTGATTTTAATGGTGCTGTCACTGTAGCAGAATAATGCTTTTCCAGTATCACTTTGCATTAGTGCTTCAACCTCTGATGACAGATGAAAAGTACTGAATCTTCGCCAAAAGCTGAATACGCCATTATCTCTTTTTGCACAGCTGCGCAGACAGACCCGAACGCAGACCGGGGCTTGCTACCATTTTGTTTAGGGCTTAAAAGTAAAATTAAAAAAAATAATAAAAAAAGACCCCATATCCTGAAGGCAGAGACAACCTGAAACTTTGCTCAAAGAAGCATGCAAGCGCAATTCCTTTGCCAAATGCACCTCAGAATGTCACATTACCATACGTGGAGTTAGTAATGGGCAGCTGAACTCTGAAACGCTGCTTGGGTTTTATTCTCTGTTTGTTCCTGTCAGTTCAGCAGATTCCAGAAACGGGATAAATAAATGCATAAAGGTTTATATTAACTCACTCTAAGTTATAATGTAATCCAGCTACTATTGGGACTCGAGGCACCTAAGCCTGAACAGGACCTCTTGAGTTGCTGACTCCAGTTTTCAACTACCATTCACAATTAGTTTTTAAAAAATAAACCACGTTAAAGCCAGCTTGGTGTCCAGACCCACTGCGTCTGTCAGACTGATCACTCATGGTCAGAAGCCTCCCAGCCTCAAGCCTGAAAGCAGTGATTGTCAGTTTACATCAATTTATTTCTTATGCTAATGCTGGCATTCAGCTGAAGGAACTCCTCGCACTCCCTCCTTCTTTAATTCTCTGATATTCTTGCAGACAGCAAACATGCACACGCTCTCAGCCCACATTTTGTCTGCTGCCAGCCTCTCGAGCCAACCATCCCAGGACACACATGCCCATGTTTTCCTCCATCGTGGTAACAGATCTTCCCTGCCCTGTCCTGGTATGAATTCTTCGTTTGTGAATGTGATGACAAGAGTAAATACACGTCAGGTCTGAAATGGCACAAAAGCCTTATTCAGTGGAATTATGATTTTCCTTTCTTTAGTGGAAGTTTCTTACACAGAGCATTGCACTTGGCCTCTCTCACGGCTGCATTTCATTAGAGGCTGCCAGGTAACCTGCACCACCTACCACAACCGGTATCTTCTCCTCCTATGTCATTTCCAGCTGTGGAATAATGTGAACTGAGAAGCTTATAGTTAAAAAACCCCAAACAGCAGTATTTCAGCACATGTCCTTGCAGTTCATGGTATGAAATTGGAAACTGTCTGTATTTTACCCATCCTCATTATCTTCCTCCCAGACATTCTGATCATTTACTACACACTGGTAATTCTGTCCTACTCCACAGTCTCAGCATATTGCATTTGACCACTCTTCATGCAAGACCACTAACGAAAATATTAAATAAAACACACACCAGCACCAATTCACACACCACTAAAATTCCTCTTTCTGCCTTAGTTCTTTACATCAAGTCCTCTATCAAGCTAGCCATTCTTTAAATAATTTTCATCATTTCCAATTTCACTAACAATTTCCTCAAATTTTGCTTATTAAGCACTTCACTGAAGCCCAGACTGAGCAGAAGTATCAGTTACTTATTTTAGTAAACTCAGACTAGACTTTATGACATTTCTATCTACTAGATCAGAAACTATTTCCTCTAGCCCTTTCCAAAGGATGTGAGCGAGGTGTGACTAACAGGTCGGCAGCCCTTTTAAGAGGCTTTGTTTCTCCTTTTAAAACTGTGATTGTATTTTGCAATTAGTAATTGCTGTTTCTCTGTCCTTGGTGTCATTAGCCATCTTCTCTAACATTAGTTTTTTGGGAACCCTCTACAGAAAGGAAGTAGGTAACTTGGGCATAACCAGTTACATTTAATCTCAACTCCATCCAGAATTAAGCCAGTGCCACTTTTAGATTAAGGCAGTCCCACTTAGATTTTCTTCTACTATTGTCTAGGTGTCATTAAAATTTACTTTTGCAGGATTAAGTCAGCACAACTTTTTGGTTACTCTCTCTAAATTGCTACACCTCTAACATGACACTTTTTCCTCATTTGCTCTTGATTTCCCTGCTTAGCCAGTTTACACATTGCATGGAGGCTTCTCATTCCCAGTCCCCTTCTGCAAGTTCCTTTTCAACTCTGCTGGTCCAGCACATCTCCACTTTGGTTGAGAACACAAGATACAAGCAGCATCTATAACTCTGACCTTCAGATACTCTACACGTCCAAATTCAAGTCCTCAAGCATTTGGGCTCAGCTGACATGACCAAGTTACTCTTTTAGAATTTCTGAGCTTAAGACCTCACACTACTTCATTCAACACAAATATTCTCCAGTGCAATCAAACAGGCCAGAAGAAATTAAACATTGTGGAAGACCCTCAAGTCAAGGGGTCAGTGTGATTGCTCTTATAAATTACAGTGGAACAGCAATCTCATCCTACTAACGAGGATAAAACGAGTATTAACTCGAGGGTGGGATGTATCTACTACACAGGAGTATCCTGCACTGCTGTAGCATAGCTGCTTCTGTAGGGGACTGCCACAGTACTCTGCTAAGGCAGCAAAAACTATTTTCCACAAATCTCAAGTGTAACCTGATGAACTGTGTTCTCTGTTCAGGTAGGAAGGGAGGGAGACTGCTGCCTTGGTGTCAAATGGCACAGAATGACGAGCAGTGTTTTGTGTAAAAAAGGTGAAAAAATGCAAAGATAAATTAGGAGAAATGGAGAATGTAGTGGAGAGAGCCTGAAAAGCAAGGCTTTGACAAGTTTCTCTGTCGTCAGAGGGTCTTTACTAAATACTAACTCAGCCTGCTGGAATTTGCTGTGGTACTATAAAGCACCAGCTGCAACACGAGAAGTCCCCTGTGAGGGACTTTTTACAAGGACATGTTGTGGTAGGACAAGGGGGAATGGCTTTAAACTGAACTAGAGTAGGCTTAAATTAGATATTAGGAAGAGACTCTTTACTGTGAGGGTGGTGAGACACTAGGACAGGTTTGCCCAGAGAGGTTGGGAATGCCCCATCCCTGGAAGTGTTCAAGGCCAGGCTGGATGGGGCTTTGAGCCACCTGCTCTAGTGGAAGGTGTCCCTGCCCATGGCAGAGGGTTGGAATTGGATGAGCTTTAGGGTCCCTTCCAACCCAAACTATTCTGTGATTCTGTGATTTAAGCTGGGGTTCAGTAAGAGGTCTCATATGAGTCTTCATCAAGACTGATGAAACTTTTAGTAAGGTTGTATATACATCTATAAATGATCAGTGTCACAAAATAAATGTTAATTCTGTGACTAAAAGACAGCACTGTCACTTCAAGAGTTGCTTCAGTAATTTCTTCGTTGCATAACAATGGAATAAGAACTGAATTCACAGCCACAGAGGAAAGTGTAGTGTTTGTCGTGGTTTATGGATGGAAAGCCCTGTGCATATCTGTGTTCAGCCACCTGCCTTCAGCAAATTATAGTGCAACAAACGTGTACCCACATAGAACTAACTGCTCCCAGGTTAGTAGCAATAAAATATCACCCAGTGACACCTCCGAAGACATTTAAGCACACAGTGCACTAAAATAAGTATGAACAATAGGCTCAAATTATATAGAAAAATCTGAACAAGCCTCCCGTTCTTCATTTTATGTACACAGCAGACAGCTTCCATTCACTTATGCATATATCTCATCTTATTCTGAGCAAACCTTTTTATTCCACCGAAAATGGTGTTAATATTTCTGGTAGCATTTCTTTACACAATGAGTGGCCATAGAGATGAAAAGCTGTCAGAAAAACCCCAAACAGCTACCACTGACCTAGTAGAACAGATTTACCATTAAAGCTTCTCCTTAGAACAAAAATGCATTTTTCCTACTAAAACAAGTCTTAATTTTGTTGCTAATCAGATAAAAAAATAAGATACCAGACTGATTTAATCAACCGAGATGTTCACAGGACAATATTTGTACTCTAATTATCTGAAAGCCAAACTCTTCTGGAAGAGAAAATGAATTAGTCCTTTACCATGGGCGTTGTCATACAGAAGTAAACAAGCAAAACGTTTACACAAAAAAGTGAAGTCAACCTGGGTCCTCTTGGGGTGAAATGTTCATTATGTGAAAAGTTAGAGCAACTGATGCAGACGGCTAGAGACAGGATGGGAGCAAGATTAGACAGATGGGAAACCATGGCACTGGACAAATATTGAGCATAAAAAAGGTTGAAGCCACCTCCCCTCCCCCAGCTCGGAATGAGTGCATTCAGGATATTTTTATCCAACTATTTATTGTGCTCTTTTGCTCCATCTGCCGGCTCTGCAGCAGCAGGCAATGCATTCCTCACCTATTATAATAACAATACCAAACTAAAAAGGAAGATAAAAGTATGAGTGAAAAAATACTTATTAGGGTCAATCTCATGAACTTTTATCCACATATTGTCTTTTGCATTTATAGACAGATGTCTAGTTGTCTTTTCTTTTACTTAAATGAGTTACTCCAGCTTTGCTATATGCTATGAGCCTAAAATATGTTTTGTCATTTATAGTGTTAAGCAACAGAAAAATGTTATTCTGAGTATGAAGAGTTTTCAGAGTTCAAATTCCTTTATTTCTCGATGGTATAATGAAAACTGAGAAGTGGAAGGATTTTCTTACACTTAAAACCATAGTAAGTCTGTGTACAAATAGATTATCCACATATAGATTTACATGGGCACAGGTGCTTATTTAATAAATCAAATTCTATTAAGGAAAAGGGTCTTTCCAGGGTGTTTTTATTACACCCCTAGAGGGAATCATATTCCACCACAGAATCAAAAACTGGCACTGGGAACTAAAGAGATCTTTAGTCCCTCTATTACCTAGAGTAACACCCAAGTTACCTCTTTGAAAAACCTCTAGATGCCACCAGCTCCTAAAGCAGCTTATTCCAGTAACTGCACACCAGGCATCGAAACAAATTTGCCAAACAACGTAATAATTTGAAAGCTACAGCTTAACAGTGTTCTACACTCAGGGATGGATACCACGTACACACATGGAGTCTGTTTTCAGGTGGCTGAGAGCAGGGAACTCTCGGGCTTGCAGCAAACCAGAAGTATCCCATTAGCACATGAATGCACCAACCTGCAGCCCTGGTGAGCAGAGGTCACCTCTGTCCTACCCTCCTGCCACCTGCAGCTCATGGCCCAGGAGTCAGCAGGTTAAGAGGCACCGTGGAAATGTGCACACCCGTTAAATGCTGTTCCCTCTGGTGGAAAGGAAGACGTAAATGAATCGCCACGCTGATAATTTTTTGGTTCCTCAAAGTTATGCACACACATAGATATAGTAAGTAGGGGATTGCTACTTTTTATTTAAGTCTGGCAATTTGATTTTTCACTTGTCAAAAGCACATTTAAATGTGACTAGATAAAAGCATGGTAGTGGTTGGAAATTCTGGTATTCTTGTGAATGAGAGGCAGAGGGAAAATATTCCAGTAATGCTGAAATTTTCTTCTTTTTATAATATGGATAAAGAAAAAAATCAGAGATAGAATAGAGCCAGAATATAAAATCCATTTTGCAATAGGACCTTAGCTGAGATAGTAGTAATTTTTATGATATCAAGCTCAGTATTATTCCAAAGTTAGTTCTTAAAATTCAGGGCTTGTGGAATAAATGCTTGCTCTGCTCAGAAATTCTTCCCTTAGTACCTGATCCTTCTCAGAGACAAGGAGCCAAACTAGTCAGTACTTTGGTTTGACATGATGCTGCCATTTATAACATTTTAATGTTCAAATATGGCTAAAAGTTTAAGCTTATGCTTTTTTATTCAGATCATATTAGTCAATGCCTTTCTCAGTGAGGGGAGAATGTCTCTCACATCCTCTGATAGAGCAGTTTAAGATGCAGAAGCTGCCAAACAACATATAAAGAACAGTAATGACGTTTTTTGGAAAGTGAAAACAAACATTAAGTGTTTCAAATTACAGTACTACATGATTGCACAACTCAAATCTCAAAGCATATGCAGGCTGTATAAGGTATCGTGTACCTATCTCTATGGAAGCTAAGTAATAACAGGGAATATAAATGTAAAGAAATCAGAATTGTGTATCTGTTGTAAGTTTAGTGTGATTTCTAAAGAGACAAAAGTGTCCTGCATTTTATTTTTTAAAGCTATTACTGAGGAAAATACTATCCAATCCCAACAAATTATTTTTTTTCCACTGATGTTTTTATAATGTGCCTAATTTTACACTTTGACAGCTCCCACATTATTCATCCTAGGTCACACAAGAACACCGCAAACAGAACAATGTTCCAGAGGAGTGTATTGAGTAACAGTCAAATTGGAGTTGTTTAGTGAGATAACAGAGCGCAGATGCAGCAGCACAACAGCAGAATTTGCCTCTTCCTGGTACCTGTTGTGTAAGGAACAAAATGGGCTCCATCCAGATGAGCATTCTCACAGCATCTCTTCATGCAGCTGCAGGTGTTCCCAACACCAGCTGTAAATTAAATAAGGAGTGGTGGGGAGGGGGTGGGGAAGTGTGGGTTTATTTTGACCTGTCCTTTACAATCAGGGCAGCAGAGGGTCTGTGTTCCCCACCAGAGCCCAGCAATTCTGCACAGGGAGAGAGCAGGGAGTGAGCAAAGGGTGACCAAGACCAACTTTAAAAAAATATAGAGAATCACAGAAAAGCTTGGAAAAGGCCTCCAAGATCATCAAGTCCACCTGTTAACACAGCAAGTGTTAACACAGCCAAGG
Organism: Gymnorhina tibicen; assembly: GCA_013399875.1. Taxonomy (NCBI): domain Eukaryota; kingdom Metazoa; phylum Chordata; class Aves; order Passeriformes; family Artamidae; genus Gymnorhina; species Gymnorhina tibicen. Next base: position 258,912 of record VXAZ01010275.1, read on the forward strand.
CCACCACTAAGCCATGTCCCCAAATGCCACATCTACATGTCTTTTAAACACCTCCAGGGACAGTGACTCAACCACTCCCCTGGGCAGCCTGTGCCAGTGCCTGACAACCCTTTCTGTGTATAAATTTTTCCTAATATCCAATCTAAACCACCCTTGGTGATACTTGAGGCCAATTCCTCTTGTCTTGTCATTTGTCACCTGGGAGCAGAGCCTGACCCCCAGCTCGCTACACCCTCCTGTCACGGAGTTGTAGAGAGCAGTAAGGTCCCCTCTGAGCCTCCTTTTCTCCAGGCCAAACACCCCCAGCTCCCTCAGCTGCTCCTCATCACATCTGTGCTCCAGATTCTTCCCCAGCTCTGCTGCCCTTCTCTGGACCTGCTCCAGTACCTCAACGTCTTCTTATCATGCAGGGTCCAAAACTGAACACAAAGACATAAGAGTTAAATTCCAGTCTTCATTAACATCTTTCATGTCTGTCTTCTGTTCCTCAGTTTCTCATGTGGCAAAAGAAAAGCTCACAGAACCTTTTATAAAATACTATATATATACACTGCTTACTAATTATTCAATACTTTTATATATGCACATCCCTAAAATCCTTCTCTAGAATTTCAGCTGATGGTATTACAGATGTCTGGCTTTGAGAAGTCAGTGAGACAGCAATTAGCTACGGGCTTAAATGAAGAGCAATGTGTATAGATTCTATATTAATTAGTGACAAGTCATTTCTACAAGTAAAGATTTTTCCTCCTCCCTGCAAATGTTTATGCACTCATTTAAAACCCGAGTGCAACTGTGTAATATAGCCAGCTTAAACAATACAGTTGAATGCTTGGTTAGAATGCAAAACAATATGAAATTAATGTCTGCAGTGCTGAAATCTAACACACATTTCAGGGGAAATGCAGTAATGCCATGAAGCACAACTCCTTCTCCTGGGCCTCAGTACTAATTGCTTGTGGACTTTGCAAGATGCTAGAAACAGCAAAAAATCACAAAGTCTTTTCTCAGTGGAAATCATGAGAAAAATATCGTTTCTTCTGACCACAACAATAAATGCATTTAAACATGCAAAGTCGTCAAAAGACTTTCTAAGCAACTCAGAAGAAATCACTTCAGACAGGATTACTACTTTATATGCATATCCAGAGCCCTGCAGGCATACTAGAGTCAGATTTGTTAATTCTGCACTGGTCTGCTTTGACTTTACCACGGGGCTTTTGAAATGTTAAAAAAAAAGAGGTTGAAAACATGAAGTTTAAAGAAAACTCATATTGCTTTATACTGTAAATATCCTCTATCAGGAACTGGGGAAGCTTGATGTTCTTTCAATTTTGTTTGGCCGTGATCAACCTGAACAATTTTTCTCCTTTTTCTTTAATCCAATTCCATCTGCAGAGCAGCTCACTGGAGAAGACTCCCCAAAACAATGGAAAATCACTGCACACAGCCTGGGACCTTGCACATCATTGCACGTGAGCCCAAAGCTGTTCTTAGGTAGATGAGCAAATGTGGATGTGTAGTGTTTAGAAAATCCAACCCTTTACTTATCGATGAAAATTAGCAGTGCCAGTGCTCCCAGTGAAACCTTGCATTTTCCACTGCAAAAGCCCAATTCTTTTTCTCTGTGTCTCTAATGTCTGGACTATGGGAGGAAAGTTGTCACTCACAGAGCCAAGGTAACGCATGAGTCAAGGCTGGATACATCACTGACGTTGGAATCATTCCCTCCCTGCCTTGGCTCTTGACCCTTCCCATCCTCCAGGCATGGCTGCACCATGGATGTGAGTTTTCAGTGCAAACGAGGTCTAGAATTCTCTTGTCCCAGATACAATGCAACTAATCCTTATGTGGGAGTTGGCCTAACACACACAAAATACTCATCTTTTCAAATGTTCATAGCAGAGCAGCCTTGAAGGACTCATCACCTGCTGACTCTCAGCTAAGGACAGCCCTTCCTTGCCTGACCAACCTCAGCACATGTAACACCTGACTCCTGACAGCAGGCACCTGCTTTTCAAGATTTCGATAATTCCTAGAAAATACCAATGGCACTGTGGATTTGCTTGTATCAAAATGCATGAGGTGTTACGTTCTTCCTTCTCCAGTCTGAATATGAATGAGGAATTTTAGATTATCACGATGATTTCAAGGAGTCAATGAACAAGAAATAAAATCAGGGATTATCATTATTTATATCAGTCATTATTGGTTTTATCAATCTGTTTCCATCAAGGATTACCTGTTTATTTACAAATGGCCATCTCTGTGTCTTTGCGGGAAACATACCTCACAGCCTGTCATTAAAAGTCCAGAGGTGCATCCATCCATAAACACCGTTCAGCTTTATCCATATATCCAGCGTATTTATCCATGTGCAAAGGATATGACCAAAGAGCATTACTACTCACACACATAACTAACGCGTGAAGTAACTAAAGGAAAATAAACTTCTGGAAAGTTCTTATCAGCAAGTTACTTAGATAGCTTTTATGGAAGAGAGGAAACAGTCCTGGGAAGGTACTAAGGGAAGTTTTCTCAAGTCTAGCTACAAAGCTGGAGGCTGTGAATCTCATCTTGCAAAATTGGCAGAAACCTCTCCCCCAGTGCTGGGCCATTCGGTGCAGGAAGATAATCACTTTCAAGAAAGTGTGTTGGTATCCTTAGAAACAAAGACTGTATTTCTCAAAAGTGACTACTTCTTGGGCCTGGAAGTAGTGACAATCCATCCCCTGAAAAATCAGATACTTTCATGTTCTCACACAAACTTAAAAGGTACCGGAATTTTCCAGTTAATTTTTAAAGTGCCGGCCCAGAGGTACACCTTGGAGCTCTGAAAATACCATTCTCTTCCCAGCTTAAAAGGTTGTTTAATTGAGTTAATAAGTAGTCTACTTCTCAAATTGCTGTAAAGCAAAATGTACTTTTCTGTACTTTTCAGGATTTTCACGTTTTCTAATGAACAGCATTTTAACAAAGTATTTTCACACCCTAATGCCTTCTCCCTTGATTTCACTACACATCAGATGTCCCACTGTTCCAGTCCACCCAACAATACACCTGTTGTTCCCAGTACAACCGTTGGCGTGACTAACAAGGCCCTGCTGTTCACATTTCAGTTTAAAATGCCACATTCTGTATATCCTGAAATAGTTTATTCTGATTTCAGAAGAAAAATACGTTACTTAGGACATATGCAATAAGGAATCATCACAGCATTGCTCTCACAAAAACAATGTGCATATTCTCGCTATGTACAGAGATATGCACTTATGAAAAATCTGCAATCTAGGAAGTCCACAAGAAAACAAACTTCAAAATCTAAACTTTACTAGAACCCATTTGGTTTTCCTACAATAATCCATATCCAACAAAATTCACTCATACACCATCTATGCAAATGAGAACCTCGCCTGGGCAATGAAGCTTAAACAACACCTAAACACACAACGATGAGGCAGGCAGTGATTTAAACATCATCAGCAGTGCAAGGAGGGAGCTAAATTTACGGCCCCCCCCTTTGAAAATTGAACTCATTATGAAACCTCGGTTAGAGAACAACTTGACTGCAGCCAACCTGACCATATCTCAAACCTTCTGTGTAAGCGTAAGTGGAAAAGATAAATCCTGGTACATGCAGAATAATACCCTGATTATTTATTAAAATGTACTTCTCCCTATACAAATGTGTTAGATCCATATTAGGTTCTTTCCTATTAGGTAAAACTAATTTATTTGGTATAAGGCAAATGGAGAAAAAACGAGACCATTTTAAAATTGCCTAAGGTCACTTCATGGGCAAAACAATGTATTTAAACTGCAGAGATGACAACATGCTTAATATGACTACACAGAAATTGCTTCCTTGATGACAATACATTAAAATCCTCATTGAATATTCATAGAATTTTTGACAAGATTGAGTGACACGTAATCCCAGCCCCAGCAAGCACCGAGTTGATAGTCTCCCTGTGCAAGGATAGATGCCACACCAGCCAGGTCATCTTTGTTCCTCCCAGGGCCAGGAACGGCTGCACAAAACATCCCCACTCCCAGTTTTTAATATCACGTCAGGCTGACACAAATGGAAGAGAAGGAAATCAAATGTACAAAGCTCCTCTGTGTATCGGACGCCAGAGCGAGGCAGAGCCTTTATCACAACGGTACAATAAGTGAGTGGAAGAGCTGCAATTTCCTTATAGCGACAGAAAATTAGAGAAATAGCAAAGAAAAATCCTCTGAGTGACTTTCACTTACTAAGTTACGACCTCTGCATGATAAATAGGTAAGCAGAGTTTAAATGATGTGAAATATGTCAATTCAGAATGCATTAGGATGCCATTAACAGACAGTAGCTTAGACATCAGGAAAATATTAAGATGGATAGATCACTTAGCAACAATAGGACAAAGGGGGTTTTAATAAAGGCAGTGCAAGACAATGCCAGACTAATGCCACCAATGATCCGGAGCGCCTTTTTTTTGTCAGATGTGCACCGATGTGATAAAAACCAATTGTCGTCGAGACAAACAAGGGTAGACTGTTGAAAAACAGTCAAGCCAAAGCCCTGTCTATTAATCAAGTAAAAAACTTGACTGATAAATTCTGTACCAGTGATGCAAAGTGATTAATACCATATTTCAGCACCACAATAAAACTGTTCTGTAATTTCCTAACTGCAAAAGTGATACATAACGCATTCCTTGTGCCATCACTCCCATGTCAGGCAACGTCTATGACAACTTTATCTGACACAGTTCTTGGATGACCCCAGGCCATAGTGCAAAGCACTTGTTTGGGAAACTGTATTACTCCTCTTAGGTGCACTGGGACCTGACAGAAGTTTACAAAAGAAAATGAATCATATGTAACTGTCTCAAGGTTAAATTATGTAGTTCTAATGGGTTTTCAAGCTTGGAAACAAATGAAATTCTAAAATACTTGCAGAAACACCAGCCTGGTATGGGGGACAGTAAGGAAGACATACATGTAAAACAATGCACAGTAACAAAAATGATAAATAAAATTCAGAGAACTGATTTTCTCTTGTTTACTTGTAAGCCCAAGGCTGACATCTTTGCAACAGCTCCAGCCACACAGTTGCACCTGGTACACAGAAAACCCTCATTTTTTTGTCATTCCAGACCATTTACCTTTGATTTTTACACTGCTGACTATTCACATGAGCTGCTCATGAAAGCACCTTATCTATAGCCAAGAAGGAGGGTGTTTGCACTAATCCAGGGATACAGGGGTGCCCAGCAATGCCCCTTAAAGCCATCACTTCCACCAAGCGCAGGGACATGACACGCAACGGTTCAAAGACTGCTCTGGATTCTGCCTTCGGTCTGCCAGCCCCTTTCACTGTCAGTCAGCCTGATGACTGAGTATGTATGTGAGTGATGTTCGAGGATATTGTAATTCCTCCAGCGTGAGCACTTAAAAAAACCCCCAACAAACACCAATCAAAACAAAAAAGAACAATTCTTTCTGCTTGGAAAATTTTAACGTTCACTGGAAATAAAAAATCAGTTGTGACACGGGAGGTGTTGCGAGGCCAAAGCTCTGTCATGTTTGAACAGGCAGTAACATCAGCAAAAATAATCGGGGCAAACATTTTTGGACGTGGAGCTGCACAGCACAGCTGGCCGCAGCTGCAGCACCAGATCCTGCCACATACTCCCGTGGAGCAGGACAGCAGGATCGAAAGAGGATGGAGGAGCCACAACCCCTCTGATATATCCACTCCTTGTTTTCAATAATATAGTTTCAAATAAGTTTTTTTTTTTTAAGTGAAGAAAAAAAATCTTCATTTGCCAAACTCTCAGCTAAAAGTGACAGGCAGAGCCCAAGAACAGCAGCTTCTCCTTTTTTTCTACCCCACTTACATGACAGCTGTAAGTGCAGACACCTGATAGCACAGATAATGACAGCAACACGCTGCTCTAAGCCATGTACCTTTCACAGACAAGCTGCTGCTTTCATTTGCTACAATCCTGCTCAATGCCTCACACAGCTGCAAACAAATAATAACACTTTTTAGGGAAATAGCTCCACGATAAAGGTAAGGAAGGGACTTCTGTGCTGCTACAGACCACAGAGCTTTTGCCTCTGTTGTGAATTTCCTCTTAATAATTCACCTCTCACATCCCAGTCTCAATTCCCACAGACAGAATCCCCCTGAAGAGGGGCATGTATTGCACCCCAACTGCACTGCTGGGGGTCAGAGTGGGTGGCAACAGAGTTTTGCCACCAGCCTCTTTTGTTTCTCACATACTTGAAAGCAGAAACAGGTTCACTGGCTTAGGAAAATAGCAGATTTTATCGTAAATCACAGAATGGTTTGGGTTGGGAGGGACCTTATCTAGTTTCACCCCCTGCCATGGGCAGGGACACCTTTCACTAGACCAGGTCACTCAGATCGCCATCCAACCTGTTCTTGAACCCTTCCAGGGATGGGGCAGCCACAGCTTCTCTGGGCAACCTGTCCTAGGGCCTCACCACACTCACTGTGAAGAATTCCTTCCTAATATCCCATCTAAAGCTACCCTCTGTAGGTAGGCTGTATTCTGGTTTTTTTGCAGAAGCTGGCATTAAACAGGATGCAACTTTGCAACTGCTTTGATGAAAACAACTTTTTTTTCAGTATTTGAAAATGGGCCTTTTAGAACCAACTGTGGTACCTAACATTGGTTTGGTTTCACTGTCCTTCACCCTGCTGGGAGCAGAAGAAGGGAATACTCTTAATACTCTGCCCTGTGCTCCTACTCAGAGGAATTCTCCCAAGACTGTGGTTTCTTCTGCAGTGTGAGCTGGAGTTCCCACCATCATCCACCCAACCCCTTCTGGCTTGCAGGCAGAGATGAGCTGTGGATGATGAGGGCAGGCAGCTTCACCCGAAGCAAACACTGGAAAGTTTGAGTAAAATCAGTCCAACTACTGTTAAAAGTAATTTTCACTCACCCCAGATAAAATCATAGAACGGCGTAACTGAGACAAAAATGCAACGTTGCAATTGAAAAGCGCTTACAGAATTAAAGAGTGGCTCAACTTAACAAAAAAACCCAAACCACCAATATTGCACTTGGCATGTTTCACAGAACTTGCTAAAAAAGGATGATTGCTGAGAGTTTTAGACAATTGGCCAGATTACACTTAAAGTTCAAAACTGCTTTTGCCTGGTATTTCACAGTGCTTTGAACAAAAAGCCACCTGCAGCACAGGGGAGCCTCTGCCCCGTCCTTCCTCGGTTAAATTACACCGCGTTTGTTTCACACTTCTTACAAGCCTTTTTTTTCCCCTCTAACTTTAATTTCCCTTTCTTTTAATGCAGAAAGCGCTTAAGATTAAAGTGTATTCAGGAAAGAGGTGTTGAAAGTTGGAAATAAATGCAGGGAAATTTTGCAGCAGCAGAGGAAATGAAACATTTCTAGTCACAAGTACTTCAGTGCAGCCTACTGCTGCATGGGCTGATGGCTCTGCGGCAGTATGGTAAAAATTACTCATTTTCTTCTGATTACATCCAGTGTGCATTTGTACATTCTGAATCACCTTTACAGAAGAAACAGGATAAATGGGGAAAAAAATGTATAAGTTTATCAATGGCATGCTTCCAAAAAGCAAATATATGAAATGCAAACTCCACCTGGCAGTGGGCTTTTACACCAAGCTTAACTCCATCTCATTTCATATAGGCTATATTTTCAGCAGTGCTTTTTGCATTCACTAGATTTTAACCCTCTATATTTATTAACTCCATCTCATTTCATACATGCTATATTTTCAGCATTTTTTTAGCAATATTTTTTCATTCACTAAAATTTAACCCACTATATTTACTTGTAAATAAACACTAACTAGTCATGGTATTGTAACATTAGATGTCACAAGTTTTCACCTGTTTCACTTCTCAACTTTAATTGAGCACCAACATTCATTTTCTGCATTTAATAAATATACTGGCTTACTTCGCTACCCAGGTTTGTTCTTTCCACGAGGTGAAAGCGTAACCCCAGGAATCCCCTGAAAGTCAGTGTCAACATCTGTGAAAAGCTTTACTCTCCTTTGGAAAGCTATTCGGAAATCTTCCTCAGAAAATGTTCCTTTCCCCACTCCTGAGTACTTCACTGATTCCTTCCATTCTCCAGTCATGTTATCCAGGTACCAGGAATGTCTGGGAGGTTCTCAGGGTGCACATGATGTCTGTGAGCCTGAAGGTTTTCCCTTCAGCTCATTTGGAAGAACAGTCTCGCCAGGGGAAGTCCAAACCATATTTTAGAGACTTCATCCAAGAAGGCGAACAAGCATCTCAGTTTGTACAACCATGGACACAACACAGCCAGGAGGGCTCCAGAATCGCCCCTTCCCAGGGAAGCTGACCACTGCCTCACGGGCTGCTGGCACAGCACCACGTCAAAAAGGCTATTCTATCAAAAACTTTCAGGAATAACATCAAATAAAATCAAAACCCTCTTCCAAACCTCGCTCCAAAAGTACATAAACCCCATTCAGCACCACCCGCTCACAGGCACTGATGCTGAACTACACAAAGTCTCCAGGTATATTTCAAAAAGCCCAAATTAACTTGATTCAGTAGCTGCAGGAGCTTTGCACTATTTATCCAGCTGCAAGGCCACTTGGATGGTTTGTTTTTTCTAAATATGTGAATACTTTGTACCACTATTTGTTAACTGTTTGATAAAATAACATAATGCAGGAGGTGATGAACTCTTGGCACATCTCTGAATCTGTCACCTCATCCTTTATCCAAAGCTTTCTCTTTGATTCTGGCCATCAAATATAAAATAAGCAGCAGATCTCGACAGATAACTCACTCAGGAGTTACCTGTGGCACATAAGCGATACAGCTCCAGCAAAGCAAAAAGGCTGATACGAGCTTTCACAGTCCAGCAGCTGCATTATTACTAACACATTATTAAACAGCAATTATTGATTTGCCTGTCCCATTTCAGCTGGAGCCTAAAGGAGCTAACAGAGAGCACAGCTGATGGGAAGGGGCCAGGCTCTGCTTTGTGTTTTGCTTGGTTTAAAAAAAATTCTTAAATATTTCGTTATCTCACAGTTCAAAGCTTCCAACCTTTAAACTTCCACTATATAAACCAGCAAATTTTATGTGACTGAAAATAAAAACAAAGATGGATTTAAAAATTAGAAGAAAGAGGAGCATAAAACCATAAAATTATGACTTCCAAGTATTGCAAAGTGTGAGTGAAAAGCGCTCAGTCATCCCTTCTCTGCAAAAGCTCATGGGTCCCCCTCAAGTAAGTAGAAAGCAACCAACGAAAAAAACCCCCAACATTCCAAATAGGAAACAGGACTGGCATGCATTCACTTTCCTTTCAGGATCTCCAGTCACGACCATGACCAGAGCAGCTCTCCAAATACCCAGAACATCTTCACTGCAGTACTTGATGTCTGGCTGACACACTTTTTTAAAGCCTCACTTTCAGGATGTGACCCTTACTTTGGAAGAGCACACAACCTGCACGGACGCATAAAGAGTGGTCAGGGATTAATTCACAACACATACACGAGGTGCCCAAAACACTCAACCCATTTCTCAGAGTTATATGTGGAGTCTTTTGCTCCTGGAGCTTCCCTTCAACTGTCCATGTAGGAAAGAAAATTTCTGCAAATATGCAATTTTTATGCCTGTTACATTCACCCCCAGGCTCTTCTTACACAGCTGGAATTTGCAGATGCGTAAGTTCCCTGAATGGTATCTAGATATATTATGGCTATTTTGTAGGTACAAAATCCCATTTTATCACTTGATAACATTCACATGTTCATTAGAGAAAACCAACACCTTAGCACAGACAATTAACAAAAACATTTAGGAAACAAGAAAGAGAAATTAGCAGTTTTTGTCTAAGTTTTCCTGAGCAGCAGTAAGAAGCAATACATCTCCAAAAGAAAAACATTAGCTATTAAGCCACAACCAGGCAGGAATAATTATAATCTGCTGACCTGTGTGTGTGAAACACCAAGATGTAAAAACAACAGAATCACGGCTTTGTAAGTCACGGATGCAGAAAATATAAGCACTTCCACCCATTCCACAGGATTACATCAAATTTTTCAATCATCAGTTAAATGCATCATTCAACATCCCTATTTCAGTGTTTTCGGAGACATCGTGATCTCTGCAAGTATCTGCATCTTTCATTTAAAATTACCTTCCACGCAGCAGAAGAAATTGAAGCAAACTGAATGAATTTAAATTCATTACCAATTAAGTGTAATTTAATTCATGATTCTTTCAACTTTCTCGTGAGAATTGGGAGCTGCAGGAGGGATGCATACCTGACTGATGGGGCTTGATTTACTGCTGCTGCCCCCCCAGGAAATCACACAGAGCTATATATAGCTATCAGAAACCTCTTGGCCCAGAAAAAAAGATGTTTACAAAAATAGATTTTAAGAACAACATCTGCGTAAGAACTGAGCATGTGTTTCTAAAAAGGTAACAACATGCTGGCTTTTAGGAAGATAATTAAACTCCCAAAGTTAGCATCCAGGATGGGTAATCAGAGAGGCTCCAGCTCACATGCCGGAGCTGGAAACCTAAATAAAAAGGCAAGAAGCAGCTAATAAACCAGATGAGATCCTGATTAGCCAGATTTCAGAGGTTATAGGTGTCAAAAATGTTAATTACAGGTTTTTAAAATGCTTGTGCCTGATTTCCACCTCTGCGAGCAACCCCGTGAGCCAGGCAAGGTCTTGGTTTAAGCAGAGGACAAGGTAAGGAGGCGTGTCTGACCTACAGTCCTGTGCACAGGGACAGTGCCGTCACCTGAGAGAAATCCACGGCATCAGCCAGCCCAGCACGGGGCATCCCACTGGCTCCTGCACTTTCCTTGCTTCCCACAGCACTTCTGCACAGGTTATTCCTGCTTGTTTCTGCTGGGGAACGTGCAACAACTTTTACCAGCATCGCCCTCTGCCTTGCCTCCAAGTAGGCACCATACAGGTGCTGAGAAATGTGTCGTCATCCTGAGTTAAAATTTAACTTCGAGTTTGCATTTTTTGAATAAAAATTAATTTAAAAAATTTGTTCCTGGCCAGCAAAGAAAAATTATATTTGCATTGACCCAAATTCCTGAGGAGTTACCTATAATAACATATAATATAGGATAATGCCTAAATTAGCTACAACACACAGAACTGGCAAGTACTTGTGGGAGAACAGGAGTGCCCAAGTATTTGTCAGAGACAACCAGTGAAAAAGGTGCCAGCACCCCACAAGAAAGGAGAATCTCAGCAGAAAAAGCTTTGCCCAGCCTAACTCAGCTGTGGTGCCTCAGAGGAACACACGGGTCTCGTGGCAGTAAGAGGTGCAAGGACAGCTGTGGAAAACCTGCTGTTCTTTACTCTTCCTGCATTCTTCTGAGGCATCTTAATTCTACTTGCAAGAGCTGTGATGAGTGAAGAGGGTGGTATACATAAAACAGATTACTGTCCAGGGATTTAGAAGGAAAGCAGTAGGGATGGGTATGAGGAATCTGGTCAGGAATTAAATGTGACACAGAGTAGTGTCAGATACAACAAGATAACATATGTGAAATTCATATTTGAAGATTATGAAGATTCAAAAAGGTCTTAAACATGAGCCTTCTCCTCCTTTTACTAACATTTTTAAATTACTTTTTTTGCGCAAAGAAACCCTTCTCCTAGCCCACCTTTATTCAAGGTGCAGAAGTAGAGATTCCACACGAGCAAATGTTAGTTATAAAACAAGTTTTCCTAAAATTCATGAAAGAATAATAGCACTGCAACTGGTCTCTTACAAAACACAAGAAAATATAAAAATTTTTTCAGCATCTGGAAGTGCTCCGCTCAGCCCCTTGGGGCTGCTCAGATATTCTGCTGCTATCGACTCCCCATTCAGGTCTAATATTTCAGCAGAAAAAACAATGAAGTTGGGAAAACTTGCCAATATCAACTATAAACTCTGCAAAACGAAAAGCAGGTTTTTCTTATTATCTGAGCTGTTACTTCTTTCAATTAGATGACTAATTGCATGACTATTCCTTTAAATTAGGTGACTTGGAACAAGAGCACTTTTAACTACAATGAAAAAAAAAATCTCTTGATAGATAGGTAACTCAGGTAACTGCAGTTCCTACCTTTAAAATTCGGTATGACACAACTTCATCGTACTCTACAGGTGACTAAATAAAAACATTGATTAATCAAAGTTTAGCTTCCACATCAAGCTACAATCAGAGCAGCAATTCAGCTGCAGAGGACTATTTTACTTGTAATAAGCCATGCTCTGGGGGCAGAATAATTTGTTTCCTATACTAAACTGGCTGTATTTATATATATATATATATAAAATGGTTATACATACTCATATATATTTATTTTTATACGTGTGTGTGCACTTAGATGCATATATAAAATATATATGCATATAAAAGCTCAGTACCTTTTTCTTTTGCCCATGGTACTCATTTCACAGGACCAGCTGACCTGCTGATCTTTACAGGATTCTGGCATCATAAATCAAGAAAGAATACGTCCTCCCCTCAGTCTGTGGGCCACACCTGGGGAGGTGTAAGAGCAGTGCCAGGGCAGCAGGAGCTGCACAAGCCACCCAAGAAGCTGGGTTAGTGCAGACACAGCTCCTTCAGACTCAGCTCTGCGCTGCCCCTGCAAGGGCTGAGGCATTCGAGCTGTTATTTAAAACCAGCTCGGTGTGTTTGTGGGAGCTGTGAAATACCCAATAAAAATACCACGTGGAGATACCCAGGAACTCTCCTGCGCTGCTGCCAGCACCAGTTACCTGGCAAGGTGTTTTCTGGTGCTGTGGAGATCTCCTGCTAGATAAGGCAAACCCTGGTCTGCATTCAGACTTTCTGCAAACTTCAGCTGCATCTGGGCTTGCTTCGCCACAAAAGGTGGGGTCCCCATCAGCCAGCCAAATTTATTACCCTGTAACTCACTCTTCAGGTTTTCAGGTGAAATGGCTGGCAGAAAATTCACGCAAAATTGCAAGTAAGAACTGCTGATCTTCTAACTGGAGAGAAGTGTACAAAATCCAGAGCCCTGTTAAAACAAATTTTACCTAAGTTCTACGAAATCTAGCAATTCATAAACGTACCCCTGCCATTTGTAAAATTCTAGGATAACTAACTGTAAAAAAACCCATCTGTAATAAGGAGCATGGTTGACAAAGGACTTGCAATGTCTTAGGGGCTTATTTAAAAGTCTCCTTGCTTAACAAAGGCTACTTTTACTTAACAGTGTGTAGAACAAGAAGGCATTTGGAAGTCTCTCACTTAGAATTCAATGGCAGGAATTGGCATTATAGAAATACATTTCTATTACCAGACATTTAATTTGAAATCCTTGCATTCATGAAGTATTTACTGCCACAGCACACAAGACATAAGTGCACTTTTCCAAATATAATCCCCCATCTGATCTATAATTCATTTTTTATAAACTCTGTAAGTGCTGTAGTAATGCCATTCAACAACCTTATTTTTAAATTGAATCAAACTCTGTACTACCATCCAGAAAGAGTTTTGTGATCTCCACTGTCCTGCTCTCAACAGATCGCTGAGTTCATCTCAGCTGAAATATGTCAAACTTAGTAGAAAAACATCTTCCATGTGCTTTCTCCATACAGAACCCAGGCTGGATGATTTCTCTCTTTGTGTAAACAGATATATATAAAATATACAAGATTCTCTGGACAGAATTCAGGTTTATGAAAAGTCTTGTTAGTTTCCCCATCTCCATCCTCTGGATGAGGCCAGTAAAAACATCTCTACCAATATCCTGTGACAAAGCTAAAAACGTCCAGTTTCTCTTGCTGAAACTCTTCCCTGAAAGTGCTAATGGGTAACAAAGCAGAGACTAATTGAAACTGATTTTTGCTGAAGCAGTTTTAACATCTATGAATTATTCTACAAAGATAAGAATACAAAGAAGTCATTGGCAAAAAGCTCTTGAGCAGCAGTCAGGGATGGTTGGGAATCCACATGCATAAGAAGGAAGAAACAGGTTTATGTTTTGAACAAATTATCATATTGGAAAGAGAAACAAGCTGGAAATCAATAGTGTTAAATCAAACAGTGGCAACCAGTCCAAAATGTTTGCCAAGCTAAGGTGGTCTAAATGCCACCACTGTAGCACCCTTACAAGTGAGACAATTTTTCCTAACATCCAATCAACCTCCAATATCTAATCAACCTCCCCTGGCACAACTTGAGGCCATTTCCTCTTGTACTATCACTCGTTACTTGGGAAAAGAGACCGACCCCCACCTCCGAGCAACACGCGAAATTAGAAAATTAATGGGGTTTAAGTAAGTTTCAATAATACACTATTATCTGCTCAACCATTAAATAATACTATCAAATAGTATTTGTTAGAACTCTTGGGAATGACAAAGTCCAAACAGGCATTGCTTCCAGGCACTGCTGCCACATCAAGAGTGGAAGCCAGACCTGGAACAGGTAACATCTGCACACCAGCTACAAGGGGTGATGGAAAACACACTCAAAAGGATGTCCAAATAGTTCATTCCTACAGTTCATCCTTATTCAGCAATTTCAGTCCAGATTTAATCACACTGAATTGCCTGTCTTAAAAAATACAGTATTTCCCTGGGTGGTTGCTGTGCTTTTTATTAGCACAACTGAAGTATCTTGTATCAGGGGTCCAGTTCACTGTAGCACTGCGTGTTGTACAGGCTGAAGCTTTGTCGTGTAACTCCACAGCTGGCTTCCTCCTGAAAATGCCCCCACCCCCTGCACTGCCTCATTTTCCTTGCAACTACAAGGAAATAATGGCATTTAAAGAAAGAGAGAGAAAATCAAGTGCCTGAGTGCCTGCAGGAGTATTTTTGGTTGGCATTTAGCTGCTGCTGGTTCCTGATGCCCACAGAGAGTGACAAGTGTAACTTTAAAATCGTAAGAGAACAAACAGAAAATCTTTTCCTGGCAAGCTGTCAAAAAAACCAAACACTACTGTACTGCACAGTAGAGTTTTATTCTGGGTGGGCCCTGGATACAAGCACAGAAAAACTGAACGGTATCAATTTCAAAAAAAGCTAAGAGAATCAGAACTTCATTTAATAGAAAAGAACCGTGAGAAGAAAAAGAAAAATGCTTCTCGACTGTTCAGAATTTCTTTATAATAATTTGGAATTTTTACTGCAACGTAATTAAAAAACAATAATAACCCCCATATAACCAGGTTTGATAGTGCTACAGAAAAAGTCATGTCTTTTGAATATTTAGGTTACTAGCATGGATTCAGCTACTGAATGGAAGTTAGGTCTAAGACCAACAGACATCACTGGAAGTTACCACCATCCACCCAGAGCTGGGGGATTTTTAAAAAAATCTCCTCTTCAGTGACCAACGGTCAATTATTGTCTCAGAAAATGTAATAATATTAAACCCATTTCATGGCTTTAATGAGGAGATTCTACACCAATAACAAAAGTGAAGGTCCTGCCACGATACAGCTCAGAGTGAGCACTGCAGTGGACACAAACCAAGTTTCATTTCTCTCTTAACGTAAGGGGATGCATTTGTCCACTCGTGTGTTTTTAAAAGCTAAAAAATATAAAATATGAAACACAGTTCCTTAGTGTAAAATTAACAGTCATTACTTAACCAGTTCGTCAGAAGAATTTAGACAACTCAAGATTTGTGCAGGCAATGTATCTTTTCAACAAAAATAAAGTACCAAATATTAAATTAGAAGATGAATCAACTTCAAACTTTTCTAGCCAAGTCTTGCTTCACCTGGGATAAAACCAAGGAGGCACTAAAAGTACTACACATCCAACTAAAAAAACAGGGTTTTATTGACTTCCAAATGAATTAACAAATAGCATAGAGTAGCTTAGTGCACTTTTCCCTTGGAGGGAAGTTACGGTTTTGGTAACTTAGGTCAACTACAATATTTTTAAAGATCTCTGAAGGAACTAAGCTACAAGGTGCTTCCATGATTCCCCATCCTGTGAAGACGTAAAGCTCAGACAGGTAAAACCAAGGTCATGAGCACATCTGCCCTGTGCTAAAATCCTCATCTAATGGTGGAGCTGAAACACCTGCACACACCGGCTGGACACAGGGCAGGACAGCGAGCAGGGTGCAGCACCTCAGGGCAGCTGCACACGGACCCCAGCGCCTGCACTGGGAAACAACAGACACAACTGGTTATGGATCCACAGCCGATGACATCCCACCCTTACTCATTAATTACAGCTACACAGCCCGTATTTAATTACCTTTTACGAGCAGGAGGCTCAATTAGATGAGTAAGGATGCTGCACAATAACGCTCCATTTATGCAGATTCTGTTATTATAAATCAGAAAATTAAAAACGGAGATAGTGCTTAGGATTCCTGATTAAGGCTCTGTTAACAAGGAACAGCCGCTCCTGTTCAGTCTCATCCCCATGTAGCTCTTGGCCAAGACCCTCCTCAGCGAGGCCCCAAGCCCTGTGTGGGTCAGTGCTAATCCAGCAGAACACCAGTGGCCACCACCACTGACCCCAGAGGGATCTGCACCCGGATGGAACGGGTCCATGTGAGTGTGACCACTGCAGGTCACGCTGACAGGAGCAACCAGCTCATCCTCTGCTGGCAAGCTGCCACCATGGTCCAAACCCATGCCTACAGAAGACAGGGCTTGCTTGGTCTCCTTGGTGCTGCCACCCAGCAACATGCAGAAAACTCAGGTTCAATCTCCTCTTCAGCCATAAAAGAAATGGGCAAAATACTGAAAAACGGAGAAATGTCAGTGAAATTCTGGTTCCTTCCTTCACCCGCATCAAGTCGAACGGTTTTTAAAAACATATACTTTTCCGTATTTTACATTTAATGTTTTTAAGGTCTGCCTGAAGTCAGATTTTTTTTGATCCAAACTTTGCCAGTTGTTTGGAGCATGTCTGCCATGGCGCCGCTACCATGCAGACTCTTACTGATCTAAGAAAATACAGTACTTTTTTTTTCTGAAGCAGAAAAACAAAGAAACTTAATATTTACCATATGATGGTATCAAATGCAGAGAGGAAAAAAAAAACTCACTATGCATTGATTCCCTCTCTGGGAAATTAGGCAAGGGACTTTTTAGCAGAGAGGAAAACAAGTCTTTCCCCAAAAGGCAGTAACTGGGATGAACGCAGGGTCAGGGTTACACAACCCCGGCAAACCCTGATTGATTTTCCCTCCAGCCAGGGAGGGCCGAGCACTCCGGCCATCCCGGAATGCCTCCATCCCCGTCGGTGCTGCTCACCTTCTCCAGCTAAAGCCTCAAGGAACAGCAGGAACGATGAATGGTGCTGCTGTCTGGGTTTTAATTGGTGGGAAAAACCTTATTCCCTTTTTTTTTTTTTTTTTTGGTTTTCAGTTACAAGCACCACCGGCAAGTAAAATTAAAAAAAAACAACCTCATGACTTGACATTCTTGAAAACAGCTTTAGTTAAAAGTAAGGCAGTGAAACCAGTGCTGTGATACAGAACATATTTGCTCATTCAAGCACTGGGCTCAAATGGGCACTTTGCAATTCTGAACTGGACCTGCAGATTAGTCCTGAAAAAATATTGTATCAGAAAGCTTTTGGTAATTTGATTTTGAATTTTAAAATAAGCCTATTTTCCTCCCCTCGTTACAAAGAGAGCATCCACATATGAAAGAAGTTATTTTCCACCCACGTAGGGATTCCACCTATAATAAAAGGTCACGTATTACCCCACTTTGTGAATACAAAAGAAACCTCCAGCTGAATGGGGTCTCCACCGAGGGGAACAGATGGGCCAAGCGTGTAACACAGCACTGCTGTATTGACTGGTGATGGAACCGAAACCTCATCGCCATGGCAACCCCTGTGCTGCCTCCTCCCTCAAGACAACAAGAAATAGCTCACGAGAGGTATTTTAGGAAACCCGTAAAAAGAGAAAAACTGTGTTTCTTGCTTTCCAATTATTTAAAATGTACCTACAAAAGGTGCTTTCAGGAAATGGGTGGATGGCACTTGCTTCCACACAGTGAAAAATCGTCTTTGCCTGCGCTGTAGAGACTTGCAGTGAATGCTGGGTCCTGATCAGCCTTCTAAAATGTTAACTCCAAACTTTATGGCACTTCCACTGAAAATCTTTATGCTGATTTTCTGGTGTATCTACTTTGGGGTTTTATTTTCCTAATTAGATAGAGAGCTGTCTGAAGCAAGGTCTAATGAAATCCAGCCTATTTCTTCTCTACAAAAGATCCAGAGGTTACACCTACCTGCAATGTTCACATCGTTTTTTATATCGCTATTGCATTTAAGAAATACAAATGCTGAGGACTCCTTTTGCTTTGCAAGGATACCTTTGTAAGACTGCATGAAAAAAAACCCCAACAAAACAAGATCAAACTCCCCAGTGCGAGGGAGGGAATGGAAAGCGGGTGGGTGCCAGTGAACTCCCGACTTCTTTCAAGCAGGATATCCCCAAGCTTTCAAACAATAATAAACACTTCATTCTCCAAATACAGTTCTCTGAAGTACTTGTTTCCTTCCAATTGAAATTAATTGGGGTTTAATTTTCAGGCGAAGATTCCATCTCTAATTTCAGACTTGGTTACAGTGATATACGTCAGAGACATTAAAACTGTGAGAGATATCATTTACAAAAGGACAGATATCCAAATGTAAACTGCTTATTAAGTGGTCCTAGTGAAACTCTTGCACAAAGCTTATGAAACTAATAAACCTATTTGATTTTCCTAGCATTACCTCTAAACACCAAGAACGTAACCCAAAGCAGTTCCAGCTGTTTCATGTATACTTGAATAATTTTGGAAACTTTCATTTCTGACGCACCCCTGAAGGGCCCCACTTGGGTTGTAAATGTTTTTGTTTTGGTTGGCGGAAGCCCCTGTACAATCTTTGATTTAATATCAGCTTTAAAGCAATAATAAAAATAATAATCTCACTCACATGCCAAACCACCCATGCTGCCGTGGACCCCAGGGGAGGGACCGGCTGTGGGAATCCTGCTCATCTGTCCCCACTGTGTTTTCTTAACTCTGCAAATTTGAAGATGCTGTAATGGAGATCTCCTTGCCCCAACCTCTGGGCAGCTGAATTCAGTCGCTTTCCACAATTAAGTAATCCCAGCACTGGCACAGTAGGTTGTGTGCAGCTGCTGCAATTCAGTGTAAAAGACCAGCCAAACATGTGATTTCTGAATATTTAAGATTTTTGGGGAATAATCATGAAGCTTCCCAAAGTTAGGTACAGTAGGCAACAGAAACAACATAAATGCCTTGGCTGCTCACTTTTTTAATTGTTAAATTCTGAAACTCACTGGGTTTTTTCCCCACATCTAGGAATTGGCACTATTTAAAATACATGTGATTTCTGTAGGCTTTTGCTTGCTTCTTTTTTCTTAAGGCATTAAGGTTCTCCTTCCAAAAAAAAAAGTCAGAAAATGGCAGAAAATCTCCCTGCAGCCCTTTTCTCCTGCTTGCCACTGCACAGCTCGCTCACTCTGTTTCACCCTTCTTGTTTCTGATTTACAACATACACTTCAGCTTAAAGCATTTCCACTCCTTCCCATGCAGAACCCAGTGGATGATGCTCCTCCACTGAGAGCTCCTGTGCAGGGAGCTGCAGGCGACAGGACCTTTACTTTCTACTGCCAATAACCAGAAGGTTGTATGGTTCCATAGAACCGTAACATACGGCATCCCCAAACTCTTGCACACTCATCCCATTTTCTCTAGGCTGTGTTAGTCATCCTCTCCACAGCCCTCAGCTCTGATAAACTGAGGGATTACTCTTGGGATTAAACATTATCACCTCGTATCTACCTTAAATTTGTCCCATTTATGATACCTTGGACAATTTTTTGTTTTCATCTCGGATTAGCAAAGTATCTCTCTTTTGTCTCAGATGACGTGGCCTTTAAATCATCCTTGTGCATTTTCTCCAAAACTTTCCCCACCTGATGGAGGGACCCAGCTCTCAGTTCCCTGGGAGCAGCAATTCCCTGTGCCTGAAGTGGGAGTGATACCTCATTTTGGCCACGGCTCTGCAAAGGCAGGTCTGGAAGTCCACGTTCATCTTCAGAGCTGACCCACCACTGCAAGTATGACATGCAGCTTTTGCTTCTGTGCATCTGACTTCATCCTCCAGCTTATTAAATCATCTATTATAATAACCCCATTAAACCAGGTGATCCAGAGCTATCCGTGCCTGTGACTTCCTGTCGTCAGTAATCTCCATCTTTATCTCAACGACAAACAAAAGTGATGTCTTCACAATTTTTTTCCACATCATGGATAAAAATGTCAGCAAGGATTAAGATGAAAAATTATTCTCTACAGGACTCTGCTACAAACTGCCCATTTTTAATCCACTTTAATCTTTAGAGTGTTCATTTTGCATCATTCTGGTTTTCTACTTAATATGTTGTATGGTATCAAGTCAAATGTCATAGAGAAACCTAGATTGTTAAATCAACACTATCACCCTCATTAAAAATAATCCCATAAAAAAGATCCTGCAGTTTGACAATTTATATACTACAAATCTGTGCAGACAACTTAATTTTCTACAGTTTCAACCCACACTGTTGTTTTTTAAAAACACGGCAAGCAAACTATTAGTAGAGGCAAAAGGAAGTTGTAATCAGCAGAAAATAATTTACACCACACAAAAAAATTACTCAGAACCTCCTGAAGCTAAACCTGAGAGTTAAACTGGGTACCACTGAAACCAGGTGTCTTGAGTAGCAGCAATAGCATCATTTTAAGAACGTCTACCTCAAGCAGCAAGGCCCCTGATGCACCATTCACAGTCCTGTCACTGCAAACAGGAGGAAGATTCCTCATCTTCAAAAAATTGTATTTTCAAAAAAGATATTTTCACGCCTTCATTCCTCAGATTTCACCTTACTAATTGAAAATTTAAAAAATGATTTTGACTCTGTGGAGGAAGAGAAAGAAACAATAATCTTCCCAGAGCTGTGGTGACATAAAGATATTGGTACAATAGGAAACTCATTTTGTCACTATATTGCACTGTGTAAATAGAAAACATAATTAATAAGGACAGGCATGTTAATTTTGGTTCCTTTCGAAACCTGCAGGCAAGGGGAGGAAAAGGGGGAATGACAATATTTGGCAAGAGCAAGAAAAACAGTTGCAAATGAGACGTTTTTCAGCTCTCTTAACCAGCTTTAGTAACAACTGAGAATAAAAATAAACTCATAAACACTTTCATACCCTTTAGAGTGCTCCATTTAAATAGCATATTTAATCTAAGTCATATGTATCATTGTAACAATGCTCGTTTTGCCCTCAATATGAATCAAGACTGTTAAATACGTATGTGAAATAGTAGCCCATGCTGGAATGTCTCCAGAATGAAATTCTCAATAGGAGGTTTTTTTCCTTTTTTTTTTGGTTTTGGGGCGGTTTTGGGGGGTTTTTTCCTGGTTTTTTTTTTCCTTACTTGAAGCTGCAATGATAATCCAAACTAGGTCAAGCTAACAACACTCAACAAAAGTAAAAGGATCTGCAATTTCTTGGATTTTTTTTTAAAGTATCTTCCTTTAAAATTTACCATAAAATGATTTTCCATTCCCTTTGTGAAAAGGACAAATACAGATTTCTCTACTTCCCTGAAAACAAGCATCCACCAAAATAAGGTAACTACTAAAACACAGCTTTATTCCAATCACTGGGAGGCATTACTGCTCTGAAATTACATTTACTATCAAGTAAAGCCACTCAAACTATATGTAATCTAAAGAGTAACTCACTTAGCAAAACAGGGAATTTCTAAGAAAGTAAGAGCAACCAAATATCCAATTTTTAGAAATAAATGTGTATAAAAATACACAGGATTCTGGTTTGCTACACATATGACTAAAATGGACATACACAACAACCTGACATGGTCAGCAGCTGTCTCTTCATTTGCATTTATCGCTTTCTAAGTTCTTAACAGATGCCAAAGTCAACTTTAATTATTTTTTTAAGAATAAGACAGATTTAGAAAATTAAGGGAAGGAGGCATTACCTTCCCCTCAGCAGTCTGTCCCCCATGCCCCTGATGCGCTTGACACTACCCATTTCCCCACCTGAGAGGCAAATCCTCTGCCCCCAGACTGCTGCACAGTGACGGGACAACATCTTCTGCCAGCAAAACCGAGGCACCAGCAGCCACTCCTCCCTCCACGCCCATTCTAACACTGGGTGGACAACACAGAGCTTTCCAATCACTCCAGGGACCTCCACTCTTATTGAAAGTCACATTTTCACCTTGTAGTGTAGCACTCATCATCATCTTTGCAAAAACCTGCTTGCTGCAGTCATGACTCGCAGATTCCCTGCATTACAGCTTTTCAGTGGAAAAGTGATTTACCTAACTAAAAGCGCATTTATCAAGACAAACTCTAAACGAGTGTAAATTTGAAATTTAAATTCCATCTCTCTGATAAAACGCTGCAGCCAGATCAAAGAAATCAAAGTGGCGGGGTTGCTGCAATGCATGAAAAACACCAACTCCAGCTGCGAGAGCTGGGATGCTTGAGAGAGGGACTGACAGCACCAAGGAGAAGTGAAACCTGACAAGGAGACTTGTAATCTCCCAAAAAACCACCTTCAGCCTCTGATGTAGATACCGTAAGGATCTCATACCATCAGGGCTAAGGAAATACAGGATCAGATCTACAGAGCCTGGTAGAGGAACCTCAGTGGTGAACCTTGATTTCAGTCAAGTCTACGATAAATGAACCAGAGAAGAACTCTGTTTGGTAACAGGGCAAACTAAATATTAAGAGTGATTAATAAACAAATGCCACTAAATTATTAAATTAGTTACTAAATTAATTGCCAATGCTGAATATGCAGGAGTGGCTTTGGACCCACACACAACCAATGACAACCAGAGGAACAACAATAATCTAGAAAGAAGAAACAGCCAACAAAGGATAAAGACAAAACCTCAGCATAAAATCTTGCAGCAACTTTGGCTGGGAAGGAGAACAAGATCATCTTGTCCAACCCAAACTCCATCTCAGAACAGGGCTCCAAAATGCAGTTTGTACACTACTAATTCCTAATGATTTGGGAAATGGATGTACTGGTTAAGAAGTCCAGGGATGCTGTGAAGCTACAGTATCACCAGTGATGGAATGATGCTGCAACACAAGTAACTAGAAGACCAAATCCAAGCTGAGGTCAAGATTTATTAACAGCTAATGATCAAAAAAGTCAAAGCTGTGAAGCTGTTTACCATGACTATATAAACCACTGTGGACTCCTTGCAGCACTCGGGAAGCGCTGGCATTAAACAGGACGAAGAAGGTGACAAACTCCTGATAGACCACCATGAGATCTGCTTGAATCAAGTCAAAAACAGATTTGCAAATAGATCTAATAAATGAAATGAGGAGTTGGGCAAAAAATGCTGGATTCCTCTATAGGGCTTGACATCCTCATCTCTCAAAAATAAACCAGTGCTAACAAAAAAAAAAAAAGTGTGTTGACTTAACAGTACTTATCTTGAGCTGTGCATCCCTGGTGTTAAAAAAGGCAGAATTCTACCATGAAGAGCCCGTATCAGTTTTCCTTTTCTCTTAGCTAGTGTGCCATGAGTTAAAATGAAACTCAAAATTCACGTTTTCTAAGGGACTGGAGGACCAGCAATGCTGGATGAGCGCGAAGGGTCAGCACTGGGCCAGGTGGGAAGGCACTCAACTGGAGTTTCCAAATTCAAGCGGTAATTTCCGAAGAGCGGATCTATATCCAAGACAACCCTGGTTCAAAGGCTCCCATCAGACTGTTTCCACTGCGAGCACGTGGGAATTCGGTGCCTCAGTCCCCTCCCACAGCCTGAGGGACCAGCAGGAGACTCCTGCCACCGCCAGCTAAAAAGCCTTTCATATGAGGACAACCTTCTGTCAGAATCCTTTCGGGACAATGACAGATAATCACACTAAATTATGAATAAAAGAGGCAATGGCTTCTTTCTGGAAAAGCACCAAAACTGAGGGGAAAAAGCTCATGAAAGTATTTCTAACAGATCTCTGAAAAACTGTCTACAGCTTATCAGTGAACACATCTTGGCATGAAGAATGAACAATTCCAAGAGCATTTGATATCTTGATATAATTTACATATATATAAATGTGATGCAAATGTATACAATGTGAATTTATAGAAACACAAATTTTTACTAGAAGGGCACAGAGCCAAACTAAAAGGGAACAATGGACAAGATGTAAAATACAGTAGCTCTTCCCATGCCTCTTGCAGGGGGATTTCCTGATTAATGATAGAAGTATAAAGCAACACACATACTTATACATCAAAATATATTGCTGATAAATCTTCAGTGACTTCCCACGGCAGTTCCATGACTCCTGAAATCACTTGGAGTTTTAACTAGTATTTCCTCTCACTGCAACCTGGTTTGCTTAAACAAATTACATTACAGTTACTCAACACTTCTTTAAGCGATGAAACCCAGGCAAAAATCTGTTTATTGGTATCCAAATCCCAATATAAAAACAACATTCAGTATTTCCTTGCAACTGGCCCCACAATTTACAAGCCCACACCGCTATGGAAATATATAGGACAAGATATTTATTGCAACCCATCCAAAGTTTCTTGACTGTTGATTCCATATCTGCTTCCTGGAGTCCTGCTGAATGTTTACATAAGACAATTGTTTTTAATCTTTCTGTATTTGCTTCAGACATGCCCTGACAACCACTTAGAAAAGTGGTATTTTCCTGACAAAATGAATCATTTGTCTTCTACTACCAAGTTGTAGATCTTTGTTACAGAAATAGAAAGGCTAGAACACGCCCTAGGAAGTCTCTTTCTCTGCTTTGAAATTATAGGGAGCAGATACACAGAATTTGAAAATCCCGTGATAAAAAAAATTAAATTTAAAAAAAAGTGGCACAATTTCCTGAAGCATGAGCTCATAGTGGGAACAACATACTGTGACAAGTGGATTGCAGGAGGAAAAACACAGCATGGAATTGCACAACTCCTTTCTAAGTCAAAGTACTGACACCATGTTCTGCTGAGAAAACCTTTTGTGCCTCTGATTTAATGATAAATTTCATGTGACTTTTCCTGGTAGGAGGAATGGAACAGAAACAAAACCAAAACACTGTCCTGACGTGTTAGCATTAAACATCTCCTTTAAGAAATAAACTTTGTGTCTTTGATTGTTACATAAAGTTCTATTTTTGGCCTGAGTAAGAGGGAGAAAAAGAACAAGAAAATAACCACAATTATTCTCAAACCAAGAATCCATTAGAGGTCTAAAAACATGAAGGAGAAATCCTTTTTAAGGAAGAAAATACTTTGACGTCCAGCCCAATATTCCAGTTTTCACTACCTCTGCTTGGCAAACTGTGGTCAGTGCTAAACTCCTCCTCACCCAATGCATCTCTAACAGTCTCACCCTTCTCAAACTCGTGTCCTTCACAGTGTTAATCACTTCTGGTTTTTTCCAGCTCTGACCCTCCCAAGGCTATCACTTCCTAACTCTACTTTCTGACATGCCTTTCCTTCCCAGAAATGAGTTCTCCTCCTCCAACATCCACTCAGGTTTAGATCCTTTGACATCCTGCTCTTTCCTCTGCCCATCCTGTTCCTTGATCTGAGCAAACTCCATCACTCCTATGCTGACAGCTCACACTCTGTGCTTCTCCAAGATGACACTAACATTAAATTTTGCAAAGGTGCAGAACATGCATTCAGTAAGACCAAAGCAGAACCATCACTTTGCTCTCCATCTTCCCCAGAGACCTCAGCCATCTCTAATTTTTCCCCTCAGCAGATAATGCCATCAGGCCACTGCTTGCCAGCAGAGCATCATCAGAAATTTGTCTTCACTCTTCCTGAGCCTTTTTGGACAGATCTAAGTTGGGCTGTTTCTACTCTGCAATTTACAAAACCAATGAGGAACAGCATCTTCTTATGACCTTGAAGTCATCTACTATACTTTTTCCCAATGGCTTTTATGACAACCATGTTCCCCCACCAGGCTTTTGTCAAATACTTGGTATTTTCTTCCCTTATTCTTTTCATCATCTGTCTCTTTAAGCCCCTGCATTTAACTGGCTTTGGCAACTCAGGCACAAGTGAAGGGTTTTTCTCCCCATTCATGTGTAAAAGATGTAATTGCAGTTGCTCACCTACATTTTCTGTTTACTAAGGATACAGATCACCATTTTCCAGCTCACTGTATTCGCCTTCAAGCTTTCTGGCTTTTATAGACAGCATTATTCCTATGTATGTCATCTTTTTTCCCCTTGACAAAAAATCCCCCGCCAATGTCTCTTTGTTAGAATACAACAAATCATAATTATTAGTCAACAGTATAAATGTCCACCACGTGAAAAAAGCAAATCTGGGGCTTTTCCTTTGCCAAAAAACCTTTTGGTTTAGAGTTGCTTCCTACTTCTAGCCTATTTCATCTGCAAGTTGAAATACAGAATGACCTCTCCATATGGCATTTTCAACATATGGAAAAAAGATACAGATGCACAAATGTTTTGTCTAAAGCACAGAGAAATTGCAAAGTATCCTTCAGTTCCAATTTATTGTCTTTGCACTGATACCATAATTTAGAAAAAATAAAATGTTCCAAAGTTTGTTTGATAATAACTAACATTTCTAAAGCAGTTTTTCAGATGCTCTTTTTCAAAGAATGGACTATATAGGTCTTCAGTATTAAGCAAAAGGTCTTTTGTGGAGAAAAATACCAGTTACTGATGTCTGTCAGACAATCAAATGTGCCCCTGTGTGGGCTGTACAACACTCATTCTCAGAACAGACCTGCTGATGACTGAGCTACTGCTTTCAGAGAAATTAATTTTTTCCTTCAAAATCCTTCACAAAGTTGGGTTGGTTTTTTGTAGCAATAATCCCAAAACATTTCAAATCATGTGAATAAAGATCTTGAGTTATTTAACCAAAATAACACAGGCACAGCCACAGAGAGAACAGTCTTTTTATTTTCATGAAAAGGACAAAGGTTCAATACCATAAAGTTCAAACCCATATGGAGAAACAGCAGGATGAAGTTTACTAATATGTCCTAAAATCTGAAACATAGACTTGATCTAAAATAAAAACCCAACCCCTCAGAGGCTTCTGCTTCATCCTCTGCATTCAAGAGCTGAAACCACGAGATGTACACAGCCAACTATTCTGCAATATGTTGGTACCCACAAGCACTTTTACAGATCTAAAAGCACGAATTTACTGTTTTCCTGGAGGCAAAAAAATACGAACATCTTCCCAAGGTGCTGCACTCCCACTCTGCATCAGGGAGCGCCCACCCCATACATTGCCTTTCTTCTGCAAGCACAATGTCCAACCTCACAACCAACCCATTTCCAGCAAGGGGTGCAGGTCAGTGGTCTCCAAAGAGCTGGCCCTGAAAGGTCCCAGCTGAATGAAGTGAATCTTTATGAGCAACAGGACACACTGCTCTCACCGACGGAATTTCTGAAGTGGCCGAGCCGAATGTGCCATAGGGGATGTAAAAAGCTCCTGTTCAGGCATTTCCTCTTCAACAAGAGAAAAGCTTTTCTTGCAGGCCCTGGTGACAACATAAGCAGGTGATATTGGGCATGTGTAATCCAAGCACAGAGACTGTTGGGAATATTAATCCAAGGGGCTCCACCTGCTCAAGAGCAGATGGGGCACCAGAACTCAGAAAGACCCATCAGGGCTTTAGGAGTATCCCTGACCAGGACACAGCACAGCTATTTCATAGTAACCTGGCTCCATCAGGAAAAGAAAAGCAAATAAAATTAAAATTTGCAGAAAACTGATTTGAACAATGCAAGTGGTTTGTTCCTCCATCTTCTGTGACAGCAATGCCACCACATCTGTTTGAAGAAGTTTCTCTGCAGTGGCATCTTCAAACTGTAACTTGCTGCATGTGCTCTCTCCTTATTCTCCAGATGTTAAAATCAAGTTAATCTCTCAGCAGAAATGCACGGATTGCTGTCCTTGGACCACGTGCACCACATCCCACGCAAGCCTCGCTGATGCTACATCATCACTAACCAGAGGAAACAAAGCCCTGCAGGGTAACAGAAACTGGACTTGCATGTGGGCCAGAAGAAATGCTCCTTAGTAATAAACTCAGAATATCTGACAGAAAAAATTTATGCCCCATTATGGCCCCTGGTCAGGGTACTTAGCTCTTTGTTTCCCCACAATGATTTTCAAAGGGTTGAACCATCCTTTGCCCAGCTGCTCTCACAAATAAATCCTGTCCCATACTAAATTCAGTGTATTTGAGATGTGCTGCACTTCATCCAGTAGAGCATCCAGTAGAGCATCCATCTGCTCTGTTCCCACTCTGATCCAGCTCCCACCTGGCTGGCACAGCTCAGAATCTTATGGCAGAAGATGGGCATGGCAACCTGGGGCTCAGCTGGGAGCTTTCCACTGAGAGCCTGCCAACATTTCCTTGAATCCATTCTTCCCACTATGCTCTCCCATACCCACAGCAACCGTGAAATCACTATTAATTATGCCCTTTTGCCTGACCCACTTATCTCAGAATTGCAGTATCTGGGGTGGGCTAAAAACAGAAAAAAAAAAAAAGGAGGGAAGCTGCTCATTTTGCTTCCTGGACAACTCCTTTTAGAAAAGTCAACTCTGTTCTGATTTTCTCCACTATTTTCTCCTCTTTCTTTCCTTTCTTCTTCAACTTCTCTTCTGTATCTTCCTTTTGTTTCTCTCTGCAAGAAGAGGAATTGGGTTAGGAAAAAGGAACGATGGAGAACGCTGATCTAAATTGCTTCACATCTTCAAATATGTGGAGAGAAAATGATGGGGCGTGGGAAGGGAATGAAGCCCTGTGGGTTTTCTTTTCCAGATGACTTTCTTTCCTTCTGGCTCATGACTGAACGAGATATGAGAGAATAAGAACTGCTGGAGATTTTGGCAAATATTGAAAAAGAGAACATGCAACTGCAATTATTCAGAGAATAAGAAGCAAATGCTAAAGAAAAATAAACCCCACAAATACAGACTATGGTCTCTTTCCAGAGGGAGAAGGTTTTATTCAGTCTGAATTAAATGTGTTTATTTTTCACATTAATTCAAGCGTGGATTTCATATAAAATTCACAAATACCTATGTCAAATACAGCAAGGAACACCAGCTTAGAGGCATCAGAAAGCATTCTTTTATTATAAGAGAGAAGACACACAATTTTGTTTCCTGAAGGATGACAAGGAACCAGAAAGAAATGAAAGCACAACTTTAACATTGCAACTAACAGCGTTAAAATGTTCTTGCCTACACATTAGGAGGCACCACCATGCACTTTTTGTTTACACTGATTTCTGCAAGGAAAATAGATTAAAGCTGACCCTGGTACTGTGCACTGCTGTCTGGAACAATGCTGATTTCTGGTTCAGAAGAAAGGACCGTCATGATAAAAACAGAGTGCGTGAACACGCCTGGGTTTGCTCCCACAGAATGTGAGCTGTTCTCCAGGTACTGAAGCAGAAGGCACCGTGCTGCAGCTGCCCACAGAGATACGTGTTCCCCTCTAAAATGGCTCACACGTCCTTTCTCATCACCCTTGCACAAACCAACACAGCCATGAGAACTGCAAACCCACCAACACTAAACGCAAGCACAGAAAGTCAGCATTTATTTAAACATAAGCTGTTCTTGAGACGTCCTTTCATGGGTTTGTTTTCTTCCTTGTGACCTTTGGGAAGGAAGGACGCATTCAAAACCTCAGTCACTGTTTGTCTGCAGAGATGATACTATCCATGCAATAAACGCAGTACATGCATCTGATTGTTTGCTTTCACCAACCAAATGCATCAGAGAAAACAATTTGTTTGTTTTTAACTCATTTAAAATTGAGGTATCTTTCACCAGGAGAGGAGTTTTCCATAGGAACAGGGTTTGCACTTTGTGACGTTTTCATAAAGACCTAAGTAATAATATAAAATAACTATTTCTGCCTCCTTCAAGGCTTGTTGGAGTATTTTAAAACAGCTTTACTAAAATAAACCAACTTTTTTTTCCCCCGAACAGATTTGCCACCAGGGAACCAAATCCTACCCTTATAAGGCTACAGCAAAACAAAAGTCCTGAAAAAAGTATAAAATCTAGTCCATTTTTTAACTCAGGAAACAGGAGTATTAAGCTACAACAGCTTTAAAATCAGCTTCTTCAGAATTAGCAATAGTCAGATGCTTCAGAAAATAATGTTCCCAAAGATCACTTCTGGTCCTTCACTCAATTCCTCCCCATCTAGTGAGATCTTAAACTATTAGAGCTACAAAGCTAAAGGAGAGATTTGAAATCCACAGCCAGTATTCAGACTTTACCCACTGCAATGTTTTACACACACAGACATGGTTACTTTTACCATTCAAGAATTCAGACTACTATGGCAAAAGCAGAAATTATTTAAACAACTCTGCCTACAAGCACTGATCCTGCCTCAGTAATAAAACCCCAATATACACAAAGAGAAAGGAAAACCCCTTTAGTGTTAAACACTGGAGAAAGATCTTAAAAATAACAGACTCTAAGATAGTTTACAAGAAACTAAAATAATGCCTGTGCTAATCTAACACAGAAATCAAACTATTTGACGGAAAAAAAAAATCAATGTTAAGATGAATGTTTTGATTCTCTCCAAGGCAGGACAATTTGCAGGGGAAAAAAGGTTGAAAAGCCAAGGGGCTTCTTTTGCACTTTACCAAATTTGTGCTGTGGACCTTATTCTATTCAAGAAGTTGCATGAGAAACAAATTGCTCCAAAGCTGAGCTGAACCTCACCCAAGGTTAAGCGAACACCAAACACAGACCACTTCCTTTGGGTTCTCGGTATAAAAACAAAATATTACCAAAATATGCGGCAACAAAGGATGCTGCTACGGCGGCTTGTACGAGCAGTTCCATGTCTGATGTCTGCAGCATTCCAAGTCTGTGTAAGTAAACTTTAAAGGATCTTGAGAGAAAAAGTTATTTTCATCCTCTTTTTTCATTATCCGACACTACGAGTTGAGTTGTATAAGAGATTTTACTGTAGCACATACAAAAGCAGCGGCACACCAGTGAGCACTTCATTAATTAAAAGCCAGAAAAGGAAGTTTGCTAAACGAAGCAAATGTTCTTATCACTCCTATCTATATTCATTAAAACTGACAGGAAACCAAATATCACCATCTGTCTACTTGCAATAAAGACACTAAAAACAGCTCCGGGGTAGAAGAATAATATAAAGTATAAAACTGCAGTTTTTCAAGTTTCAGTTTTAAATGGACAAGAGAGAAACTGATGTCAGACGAGGGAGAATGAAGGATGACAAGGAGCTAGTACATGAGACTGAAAAAACAAATTACATGCTTTAGAATATAAATTGAACCCCATTTGAAATCTCAGAAAGCAAACAACAAACTCAAGTTTGCACCGTCTTTTTTATTCAGATCAATGGGTCTGGAAAAAGCCAAGTGTTGCAATGGCAGCTCATTTGCCTCTTTAGAAATAACTGCTACCAAAAACAGTCAGAAAATTATATTATGCAACATAAACTGCGAATTTTTAATGGTCAAGCAAGTCCCAGGAAACACTTGTGCTTTATTATGTCCTGATGCACTCTCTTCAGATTCTCAAGAGATCATTCTTTTAAATTATTCCTATATTTGGATTTTGCTTACAAATCAACAACTTGGTATAGAATTGAGTAAGATTTGATGGAAGGAGAAGGATGGCAGAGGTACTAACTTAGCTCTGAAAAAAATACCAGGGTTCACACAAGCAGTGGCAGAGGTCAACTGAAGGTCACTGATTTAAGGTATTTTCCAGCATTTGTACAACTCCTACCTTCTAGTAATCACCCTTTTTTTTTTGCACTGCAGGGGAGAGCAAAGAAAAAACAAATAGATGGTAATAAGATATTTAATGACAGAAATGAAAATAAACTACTGCTCACACTCTCAAGAGCACAACTCCCTGTCGTTAATTCTGCACCATTCCCCAGCTGCATTTTGCATAGCAATGAAAAGCACTTCCAGTTCCTCTCAATGCTGCATAAAATATTAGCTCCAAAGTCACAGTTTTTAAGACTAAATAAGGTTAAAGTAATTTAAGGCTGAGATAAATGCAAAAAAAGAAAATTCATTGTTAAAAGTCTCCCAGCCCCCCCGTGGTGCCGAGGTACCGGAGCACATATGGTGTGGAGCAGATCCCGGGGATACCTACGGGCAGCACAAATGGGGTCAGAAGAGGAGGAGCAAGGGAGTTCAAGATTAAATCAAAGCCTTATTGATTTTTATTATTATGTTCCTCCAGGATGGTATTTTTTTTTTAAGTTTAATTTTCCATCCTAAGAACAATAATTCATACCTCGAAAAAGGCTCTCATTAATATTCTATGAGAATGCTTTTTTAGCCTCAATACAATTACAGCAGAGCAATTATTATTATTCTTCTGTTAATACTTTAACAATACTAACAGAACTATTAACAGCTCAGCATAAGTATGAGGCATTTGTGAAACATAATCGTAGGGCTACTTCTGTTTACTAAAGAAACCACAACAAAATTATACAAGTTAAATAAAATCCAAGTGTAAAAAAGTTACTGTAAACTGATGTGCAGCTGTGCCATCAGATTCCTCCTTGATTCTGAGGAATCTCCTTTTGAAAGTCAAGTCAATCTACAAGGATATAGGAAAACCAAATATTTTTAAGTGAAGGTTGAAATTCAAGAGTGAACTCTCTCTTACGTTCAATATGTAACAGAGACATCCATTTGTGCATGCCAATGAAATCATTGGGGTGCTTAGAAAGGATTTGGTAGGCAAACGTGGAGGTATGTAACAGAAGAGAAAATACAAAACCATCCATAAAGAAGTCCTCAGTGTGCTGTAAAAATGCATCCAGGCTGGTGCTGGAGAATGTTTGTTTATTCTAAGGTGGTTGTAGAGCATCTAAAACACAAAAGAAACATTTCTGTGATGGGAGGGAAAAGTCAGTGTTGACATGTTACCTTTGCAAACTTTTTAATAAAAAGCTGCATAGTAAAGGTAACAAGAATAACCCAGATTATTAAATTTTGGAAAATTTTGTTTTATATACGGCTTGTTAGAGCTCCTATTTTCCTACTGAGAGTAGTAACTGTAGTAGTAGCTGTAGAAGTTGCATTTAAAATTATTTGCTAAAAGGAGGTATATGAAGACCCAGGTTCTTCAGAAGCATGGATAATCAGTGGAAAGGGTAAAATTTTCTGGCAAAAAGAGAAAGCACAATTCACTCCTGTAGTCCTCCTGTCCATGGCTGCCACAGTAACATGGTGTAGATCAAAGCATCTTCCACAGCACATATTGGAGAAAACCAGCCCCAGACTCCAGGCTCCTTGGATTTGAGAATGCCAGCCTGGGAAAAGCCTTCTGGGGAACTGAGAAAAGATCAATTTCCTACAATCCTCTTAAAAAGGTAAATGGGGCTGAATCCTGAAATGCACAGTGCCTTAGTCCCTCCCATTCCCATACTGGTGAATCTGCTTCTGCACTGTTTGCCTTTAATTACGGGAAACTTTGTTCTAATATCATATACACACAATACTACCAGTATTATTAATTTATGTTTATTTATATACATATATATGAAAATATCAACTTATTAAAGACCAGTATGGGGTTTTCTTATTTTGAACCCACCTTGTTTATGAGCTGATAAATCTCCTTTGCCTGGTCTTTACCCACAGATGAAGCTGTCCTTTCTGTAAGGTACCACAAAGCAGCCACTTTTTCTAGTTGTACCTATCCCTTTTCTTGCTTGCAGGATTATGTGAATTGTGTTTAAATTCAAGATGGGTTTTGCCCTTTTGTACTCAAATGCATCTTCTTCTCTTCATCCTGATACATACAATAAACCCTGGATTTGTCAGGTTTGATCCCAGCTTGCAGTATGACTTATTTTGGTGAGCAGTTCACTTTAACACCTCCTCATCCATCCTCATTCGCTTTAGACAGTCAATAACAGTTTTCCATACACCTTTGTAAAAGCTTCCCTAAAAATCTACTTTTAAGTGAGTGCTACAGTGACAATATCCCAGTCACAACGCCCTCGTGTCTGTTATTTAAAGTACAGCACCATCACCTCTGCACACCAGTGATGTAAGTAAGGCTTGTCACGCTTTTGCTCTAGAGCATTAAAAAACCTGACCCAAAACCAAGTCCATTCTAAGTGTACCTTTTAATCCACACAAAGCCAAAATAATTTATTACGATTTACATTGCTTTAATAGTTTTCACGAGTTGCTATTTAGATGGTCTTAGTAGTAATGACTGCAGCAAGCTGGAACAGGCTCGCCACAAAACAGAACCCAGGCCAGCACTAAAAATAAAACCTGTGTCTCTTGAAGCCTGGGAAAAATACAGCAATGCTCCAAGGGTGTCAGTACAAACCTGCAAAACAAATTTTCTACAGACATTTCTTATTCATCAATTTGAATGGACAGATATTTACAGACAGACAATAACTCAGTTGCTACAGGTTTCTTGGACACTCCCATCACTCATGCTCCCCTTTCCCATGTGTTTCTTCTCCCACACTTAATTTGTCCGGCCTCTACCATCTTTCTTGCCTCGAAGCAGGCTCAGGCCAACTATTTCTCCACGTCCTGGTTTTGCCTTTTTCTCCCCCGTGCCCCAGTGATGTGATGCAGGTGATGGCTGAACCTGTCAGGCCAAGGTCTCAGTGAGCTCCAGTGCAGGAGGGTATCACCTCTTGGGTAACAAGCCTACCTTTTTCTGCCATTTCTTTACACTATGCAGTAATTATGGGCTCTTTTTTTCCTTTTTCCCAGCCTATCCCATTATTTCTCTCTCTTTTACATACCATCCATTGCTTTTCAGGGTTTTTTCCCTTTTTTTATCATCCTATCACTACCACAGTCCTTAAGAGAAAGCCAAGGCTGTTAACTGTCTCACACCTGTCATTTCAGCATTATGATTAGGAAGCAGATTCTGAAAATCCTGATACCACCATAAAACTGGTAAACTAAGAAATCTCACCTTAGATTCCATTGCTTTATCACGGTGCTTGTATGCTTCCCTAGATACCTGCTGATCACCATCAGAGACAGGATACTGAATTATAAGTGCTTGTTCTGAATCAGAACAGCTGTTCTTACAGATTTATTGCTAAAACAACACGGGTTCTGCCAGACCTAAGAAAATCAGCAAGAAATAAAGTTACAGACTCTTGTATTTTACTACAAGTAGCTTTGGTGTTTGGAAATCCCCTTTATTTGTCTATGTTTGTTAGACTGCTATGCAAAGAGAGTTAATTCTGGTGAAGACCAACACATATGCAAAGTACCCAGATGATTTCTTTAATTGTGATAGGAAACATTTAGATATGAAATTCAGCACAAAATACTTTTCAACTTCTGAGAAATATGGGTGAAAATACTTTGAACAGTTATGTTAAGAGCATTGTCCTTGTTAACATAAGAAAGACAAACGATTTGTTGGGAAACACTCACCATTTGAGGTATTCCATACCGTTTTCCAATGTTATTTTCCCAGAGACACCAAGAATGGTTTGGTTTTGTGGTTTGGGTGGGGTGGGGGAGAAGGTTGTTGATGTTTTGGGAAAACCTACCAAAGCTTGCTTTGTTTGCTTGCTGATCCTAAGCTAC
Source organism: Gymnorhina tibicen (assembly GCA_013399875.1). Classification (NCBI taxonomy): domain Eukaryota; kingdom Metazoa; phylum Chordata; class Aves; order Passeriformes; family Artamidae; genus Gymnorhina; species Gymnorhina tibicen. Next base: position 294,629 of record VXAZ01010275.1, read on the forward strand.
AGCAGTAAGTGGCTGCTGGCAGACCTAACTTCAAAAGCCAGCTGCAGGAGAAACTGTCATTATTTGATCCATTTAATCTAGAATTAAAAAACTTTTTTAAAAAACATATAAAACAAACAAACAAAATTTTAAAATTACTCCAAATAAATAGCAGAATGTTTCCTCAATGGCAAAGTCCCAAGCCCAGTTGGCCAAACCCTTCCAAACCAATACCCACCCTTGGGTTTCACATCCAAATTAAACTCCACTCCCCACCAGTCTTATCTTGCCAAACTCAGAGCAGGAGGAAAACATGCAGAGGACTCCACCACAGGCAGAGCACGGACACACACAGCAGCACTCCCAGGGGCCTGCTCCGCAGTTGGATTTTATTAAGGAATGCACACGCTTCTGTGCTCCAGTCAGAAATATTCAGGGGCTCCAGCGCATGAACAGTAACTCAATAACCACATTTCCTTGTCTGTATCATAAAATAAACACAGTCTCCGAGACGGACTCTATGGATTTATGTCCTTTCAAAAGAATTTAGTAATTGGAGGGGGGAAAAATAAAACCACAAGTAAAGTGAATGGTTCAAAATGTGCAGTAAATAGTTTTGAAAGCAATGTTCTCATCTGGGAGTATTGCAACAGATGTTTATCATGAGCTACTGCAACAGTTAATCTAACTCCGAGCCAGATTACCTCTTTGCCTTTGGAAACAAGCCTTTTTTCCATGGGCAGCTTACAGAAAACACAGGGATGTGCCAGAACTGACAACAAGCAGTTAACTGAATGAAGCAGGAAGGAAAAAAAAAAAGCCATAAAGCCCAACCAAATAAACTGATATCTGGCCCAAAAGACTTAGATGAACAGGTGTATGTGTGGGTGGGATTAGAAGAAAAAAAAAAGAAAAACATTTAAACAAAGCTTCCATTGACATTCTGGTCACAGAAGTGGGTACACACAAAATGAGCCAAACAACATTTTCGAACAATTCAGCAAATAATGGATTTTTTCCCTTTCTTTTTTTTTTTTTTTTTTTTTTTTGAGAGGATAGGAAATATGATTATTGAACTTGGGTTTCAAAATGTGGTGCCAATAAGCCACAGTAACAACTCAGAGGTTATTCTATTCCAAGATATTCTGAGGAAGAATGAAAAAAGGAAGGTACAAAACTACGTATGCAATCCGGTATTTACTCCTTAGAACATACAAATGCAAATCACAATTTAAAGCATCATTATTTAAAGCTGAAATTACCATTTCTTAACAAATGCAAATCAGATCCCTGTTTACAACACTTCCTAAAGGCAACTGAAGGGCTAGTAAGTCCATGCCCAGAGCCATTCTTCTGCTCCTGATTTCACAGGCATTTAATTCTGGAAAAACCTTGGGCATATATGGGTTCTGTGAAAAAAGTGAGCAGTCCATTGCCTTTGACCATCCGAAAGAGATCAAGCAAGAGAGGTAAGTGCACCATGTTCTCAGTGCAGTCACCTGAGCATTACCTATGGCTCCCCCACCCCTGGGACCACACTGCACCCGGGCTGCGCCAGGATCCGTGGAAAACCGCTGGGAGGCAGAGGTGGTTTTGAGGATTTACAGCCTTGTACAGCTTACAAGGCTCCCCACAGCTTTCACATGAAGCCCACACCTTCCCCTTCGTATTCCCAGCTGTGGAATAAGAGTCACAAATTCTGGAAACTTTGGTCTAAACTTCCTTCCTTAGTGAAGAAAATCTCAGCTTGTTGGTTGGTTAGGGTTTTTTAAACAGAGAGAAAAACAAATGCCAATCTGTCAAGTGTAAAAACGATGTAAAGACATTTTGTTTCTCTAATTGCTCAGCAGAACAATAAATGAACAAAAAGCTCTAGGAAGTCCTTTCCACTCCTCAGTATTTCTGCCAGTAATGCAGAACAATTTTTCTTGGTATTTCTCCTAATCAACAAAAACAACAGCAAACATTACCAGTCCTTTTATATTTGATGAAGAGATCAAATTATTTATTCAAGAAAATCTTTACAAATATTCCTTCCCTTCCAAAAACACCAATGACCACAGACCCATGTGTCAGCAGTACCTCTACTCTGCCCTTGGCCCCTTCCAGGCCATTGGAACAGCCACCCATTAGTCTGTTGACTAAAATACAACCGTTTGCAGCTTGTCTTGTTAAGGTTTTTCTCCCCCCACATATCAAAAGTCGTAAGTGTCAAGAGAAAGGTTTTGTTTTCTAAATTTTTAGTATTCCAGAGAAATATACTGACATTGCATTCTGCAAGTCTTGCCAAGAATGTCTTTTGTGTTCACAGCTTCAATGTTGATGATAAATTTTGAACACTAACAGTACAAAGTATGATTTAAATCAGACCCTAAATCATAAATGTAAAAGTAATTTAAGCTAGTGAACTGGAAACCTTAATTTAAATAATCTCATTTTGCCAATATAGTTTTCCTAAAGACCTATTTGCTTTCAATGGTTGTTAGTTCTCACTGAGAAGGTAAATAAACTACATGCATCTATTTAAATGATTATGAAGCCTAATATATTCTACATATTTTATTTTTACATTTTATTAAGTAGACAATTTACTAGGCAATTATTTTTTTAACTATGATTCCTAAGTGCTTCAGAAATATTTAGTGAGTCCTAAAGCACCTTTTATAATGATGATTATCCCCATTTTATAGAAGGATAACCCAAAGAAGAGACAATTAACTAGTCCGAGCTCTTTGCTTCACCACATTAAACTAGCTCTAAGGTACCAGGATTGATCTCCACTACAACAGCAACCTGTTACACATAATTTTTCACTCTGACTGAGCAATTGTAATAATTTGGAATTATTGAGTAAGCGATCAATTAGAAGCAAAGCCTCAGGTAGCAGCAGCGGAAGGCTGGACTAAATATCTGTACAAGAACCAGGAGGTTTTGCTGGAAGGTTTCACCAAGATATGACACTTGGTACTATTTTTACTTCATCTTCTAAAACGCGGATGTAAAGGTAGCACACGGCACAGTCTGCTGCCGTCTTCACAACACCACAGCTTGCTTGATGAACAACCTCAATTATTTTGCCCTGAATGACGGCAAAAATAGCAGCAAGCACTGAGATCGCTTATGCAGCCCAAGAGAACAACATGCCAGACTTTCCAAGTTGAACAACCTCTAGTTTGAGTACTCGATTCTTAATATTGTGCCTCAAAATTGGCATGATGTTGTGCCAACAGCACTTGGTGTCAATGTTTCAGAACCATTTCTGCATACTGAATACTGCCCATCCCGCCGGGCCAGGCCGAGACCTTACACTTGCACAGTTTCTTTTCTGAGGCACAGCACTGGTCTGGAACATCTACTAGTCAAGATAGGCCATGTATGAAAAGTGGGAGAAATGGTACAAAATTATTTTTAACATTTTTCCACAGACTCTCATCATTGTGCCCATTTTTCATTGTGCCCCAAGTTGGCCCATGATGGGAAACTGCATCTTTCTGAAAGCACCTCCTGATCTCTCCTCCCAAGCCAGCCCTTACCGAGGAGGACCATCAGTGTCTCTCAGGCTACTTTACCCTCCTGTGAACTTGCCTTTCCTGGGATGCACACAAAAATTTTAGCAGTTAGACATTAATGACCATCTCTGAGCTTAGCCAGGAGTGGCGAGAGGCACCCTCCACCACATGGTGCAGGAAAATAAAACAGTAAAAGACACAGTGGTCTATGGAGAGACAAATTTGATAGGAGTAACCATATAAAATGCCAGCCCCTCGGCCTGAAGCCCTCTAGTAAGGGTGTGACCACTACAAGGACGTAGAGCAGAAGGGTCTCAAGGAGACAACCCACTGCTTTGATGCTGCAAGGTCCAGCTGGATTCCCCCATCTCCCTGCAACTCCTCATCTGCAGCTTCAGGAAATAAAGTGCTGTTCCCTCCAAAATCAATTATAATACTGTGTACCAGACCCCAAACCCCACCCCACCAATGGGCCACACGCAGCACGTTTGTTGCCTACACACACGCACGGGGATCAGGGGGAGGAGCAGGGACTGCAGGAGCGAGAACGGGACGAGCCGGCTGCAGGTCAGGGACCTCGCCGTGCCTAAGCAAGGCCCCCTGCTAAAGTGAAACCGAAAGGTTTCACGCTCACAGCCACCAGCAGCATTTCCTGACCGCGTTTCCCAAGGAGATACACCAAGTGAAGCCCTACACAGCCACGCTTCCCTGTCCACCAGGCGGGCTCCAGCCCATCCTGCCCTGCCGCGAGGCTCCAGCCAGGACGCTGCTGGTTTGGGAAGCGAGCGGGCTCCGATGGGAACGCCAGCCCCGAAAGGCAGATGTTGTGTAAATTCATATTTCATCAAAACAGTTAATTGTGACAAGGGGGCTATAAAAATCCTTGTACCGCTTAAATTATTTCTCCACTTAGAGCAACTCTACTACCAGGAAATGCTACGCATTGCACTTTATACCCAACTGGCAGTGCTCAGTGATAACATTACAGCTCTGTTAAATAACAGATATAAAAATCACAGATCTTTAAAAACTACAAATTAATTTTTCTGCCGTCATTCAACATAACCATTTAAAAATAAACATGCCATGCAATTGTCATTAAAAGTTTTCCGATCTAGCACTGCATGTGTTTAAATATGAAAATTATACTTTTGAAATAAACATTGCTGCTATCAGGGAAAAGTGCTACCATAAGTCACATCGCTATCAGACAGAAACTACCACCATGAAGACTCAGTAATCCCTCACATTTCACCACGGAAATGTTCTCTCTCCATCCAAAAAGGTCATGATAAAAGAAAAAAAGCAAACAAAAACCAGCTACAAAACAACTAGACAGCACCTGCTAAAACTTCGACTGTTTCAGACCCACAAGTAGGTAAAAAAAGAAATTCAGAGACTGTTTTGTAATGAATGCATGATTTATCTGTATTACTGATGCCAAACCTCCAGTAATCTATGTTTAGCAAATTCATTTTATCTACGGGAATCTCCTTGTGCATACTGGAGTCTGTTATCCAACTCATACAATTAGGAAAAAATATAACCCCAAAAAACCAACTAACAGGGTTTCACTTTTTCTAGCCTGACCTTTTTTTATGTTTAACTATTCAGAAAAATATTTATTAAGAGTTTATTATCTATTTATGCTTGGGAAAGGTATTTTTTAGTAACATGCATCTCCTTTAGATATTAAGTCTACACTTAGCAACATTTAGAGTAAGTAACAAGGTTTCCTCCAGCTCTATGGGGTCACAGGATCTCTACCTGGAACCAGAGAAGAAATCCAGTACTGTGCCAAAGGGAAAGCAAAGCCTTCATCTGCTCTCCCTCACCTGCCTGGGTGAGAAAACAAGCAGGAGGCGTGGAGGGTAATTCAGTTCTGCAGTGCTCACGTCATCTTTCTTATTTCTGTTACCGCCACAAGCAGGCAACGCCTGCCAGCCTGGCTGCAGTTTGTTTACACACTATTAGAAACCAGAATTTGCTACTTAGGCTAAAAAAGTCTCACTAGGTATCAAACAGACGTAGACCTTATTTTGTCTGTTTTCTCAGGATGCTCTAAAAAAAGTTTTATATAATGTATGAAAATTATGCATGCCATTATGTAACGAAATCAAAGTGCCATAAAATGTACACATGGGTATTTCTACTTTCAAACAGCAGTTACTGAACTGTAGCTGGCTTCATTTTAAAAGTACAGATCACTTGTATAAACAGCATTTATTTAATCATAATAATAATAATTATTTATATATAACTATCTGAATTTCTCACCTACTCAAGTAATCACAATCACTTCATTATAACACACTGATAAATTCAAGTTAAACTCCCCAGGGATCTCTCATTTCAGATGATTTGGGTAGATGATCACAGACTGCAGGTGCGTGGTTTTTCCCTGGGAGATGACAAATCACCGGTGCTGCAACAGGTGCTGGTCCTATTCATCATCATATTTCCCAACAAGGATCCCCCTGTCCCAGTCCCTGTTGGCAGTCAGGATGTTTGTGCACCCATGGGTGCTCGGGCAAGAGGTGAGGACACACAAGCCTGGGGCAGGGCAGCTCCTCTGGCCACTTCCCATACCCCAAAGGAGCAGGGGCTGCTCCTGCTTGGTAGGACCAGACTGAAATTCTTCCATCACTCCACGTAAAAGCCTGTATTGATTCTTAGGGCTTCAAGCTAGCAACAAAAATATTAAGTTTTAGGCCTAGCAACAGACCTGTCCCCGCAAGCATCCTTCTGCCTCTGCAATGTACAGCAAGGGGTTAATCACACACGCAGGTGTAAATCACACTTGACTTCACCGACAGAACCACTGATTTTAACCCAGATTCTATATAAGGCACCTTAAACGTTCAGTGGCAATTTTATTTGAAAGAAACATTCAGGCACTGATTTCTGAATGGCCATATCAGTTATTTCTATCCAAAATTTCCACTTTCCACACGTGTCACAGAAATGGTCACGCAAATATTCTACAGCTTCCAGTACCATCTCCAGCTGGGGATGCTCATAGTGTATTTAAATTCCCAGCTAACTACCACATGGCACAGAAAGCACAGAACCCTGTCCTAACCGCAGCCTTCTGCAGAGAAAAATGCCACAGAGAAAAAAGTTGCAAAATCTGTCAGCAGATTTCTCTGTCTGAAAACATATCTCCATCAGAAATAACTTTTGCCATGAAAACGGCCGGGAAACTCAGAAGTTAAAAACGTGGATGCAGTTTTCGTAAGATGTTAAATATACAGAAGAAATACAATAAATACACACCTCATGAAAAAGAGAGGAGATATGCTGCAAAATAACAGAGCTAAATTTGTCCCTAAAACATATAACAGATTTACAAGGCAAGATAAAAATGGAGCGTATTTAACTTCGTATTTGTTATTTTAAACTCAAACCAAGCAAAGTATGTTCAGATAACCGCACATAACCACATCGATTTCCAATTAACTGAAGGGGAGTTATTTAATCTTTGGCAAATCCACAGAAATAACTTATGGGAAGAATCCCGGGTTTTCCGCTGGGATCTGACAGTATCCCCCAGCCGATCCCCATTTACTTTCCGCAATTCAGCACACGCAAACCTCGATTTCCCAACCGGAGACACCCGCAGCGCCAACTCTGCGCTCGCCAAGTTCAGCGCAGCGCAGCGCAGCGCCGGGACGGGCGGCGGGGACCCCGCACCCGCAGCGCTGCGCGGTCCCGGGGCACCCCCGGCGCCGGGAATAACACAGCCCACCCGGGATCCATCCCCTCGCGTTCCCGGCGGCGCTTCCCGGGAAAACTCCCGCTTCCCCCGGCACAAAGAGCCGCATCCCCCGAGCAGCGGGCAGGATGCGGCCGGCGCTGCCCCCGGCGCTGCGCTGGCGCAGCCCCCGCCCAGCGGCCGCCGGGGGTGCGGTGCAAAAATAATTATTAAAAANCAAAAAAAAAAAAAAAAAAAAAAAAAAAAAAAAAAAAAAAAAAAAAAAAAAAAAAAGAAAAATCAACCATTGTGCCTCAGGACGGTGCGCAGGGACGGGGGCGCCGCGCCCGGTACCGAGCATCCATTCATCCATCCATCCACCCATCCCGCCCTCCATCCATCCGCCCACACGCCCACCTTGCATCCCGCCGCCGGCTCCACACCGGAATCCGCCGCCACCGCCGCCGCCNATTCTTTTCCTCCCTTTTTCCTCTATTTTTTCCTTCCCGACCCCGCCTTCTTTTCCCCACCCTTTTTCTTTCTTGTTTTTTCCTTATTTCTCTCTTCTCCCTCCCTCTCGCTCCCCCTTCTTAACTTCCCTCTGCCCTTCTTATTTTGGGCAGGGCCTTTTCCCGGATTTTTTTATATAGTCCCCCCATTGTATATTAATTATAGAGACCAAAAACTTGGGGAACCCCCAGGAAACTTGTTCTACTCCATGTGGAAGGTTGCCCTTGCCTAAATCACCGATCGCTGTGAAGCACCAGAGAGTAATTATTTTAGAGAATCCAAAAAGAGGAGGGGATATAAACCACAATACCTACTCCAGCCAAAATCTGAGCTCAGCCACTGGTTTTGACATGGCACACAAGCTCTGTGCATGCCTTCAACAAGCTCCCAGGATGCAGAACCAGCCTTTAAAAATAACAGAATGAAACCAGCAGATGTTTCAACCACACAGCTCCACTCCACATGCAAAGCTGAAATCTGTATCACCACCGTGAAATTCTTACCAAAGTAAAGTTTCTTATTCAAGTCAAACAGTTGTGGGTATAAATACCTGCTTTAATAAAATATCTGGAATACACAGCCTTTTTTTAAAATTCAAATTCATTCACATTCATTCTTGAAAATAAACTTTTCAATCAACAAAAGTTATGACTGCTTTATATTACAGCAGAAAACTATCTACTGTAGAAGAGGAAGATAAAAATACCTCAGAATTTTCTTCTGTTTTTCCAGTCTAGTGACCCTAATAATTCCTAAGTTCAGTGTGAACTAAAATAGTGACAAAGTCTGCACCTCCCATTTCTGATGTTGTGCTCCTTCTGACCTCACCCCCAGCATTTAAAATCACTACATTGTATTTGCTCAAAGCCCTTGCCTGAGCAGGCCACATTATGAATATATTCACAGAGTTTAGCTAATACAGGATAATACATGCTGTGAAGTGATAAACCCGATATCAACCCAAGTCTTGATGATAATTTACAGGAGAAAGCTTTTCTTTTGCAGATCAAGTGAGGTTTTTTCCTAAGGTGCCCCAAGAGCCAAGAACACTGTGATGCTACGAACTGCTGACAGGCAACCAATAACTGTGACAAATTATACATTCATGGCATCTGCAACAATCGATAACCTGACTCACCAAATTAATAAAATATAGATCACAAAGCATACATTTTTATTAAAGAATAATTTCATGATAACCAAGTAATGTGGATGCTTCCAAGCATAAGATTAAATTACATGCTGAGCAAATCTGGCATTTTGTGATAAACTACGAAAATAGTCTTTGTAACAGCAACTGAGGAGGAACATTGCTGACATAGTCTATAAACATGTTTTATAAAGCACAGCCGAAAGTAACCAAAAAAAAAAAAAACAACCCACAAACCCCAGAGTGAAGTGGTAGCTAGAGAATTCACTACCATATCCATAATAATTACTTTCTAGACTTCTCCTTGTGTTGTAATTTATTCCTTCAAATATGATGCTGATTTTGGTGTTAAAAGTAATAAAAACATATTACCTGCATAGGGGAATATTTACACCAAATTAATTCCTTAACTAGTCGGACTTCAGCAGTCATTACTGGAGTACGCAAAGATTTTTAGTACATTTAGGATGACAGAAAATGTACTTAAATACACAAAGCAAGCGTCTTATCTGATAGACTGACCCTGCTTGTCATAATTTTGTGCCTGCTGAATAACTCTAAGTTTAAAGAACTTCCTTGAACTTAGGAACACAATGAATCCCGCTGAATTTGAACATCTTACACTTTACACATGATAAAGTGTTTTCTTGCACGGATATTTTCCCCTACTGAGAAATGCAGTGAGAAGAGCCTTCCCAACCTTCCGTAAAGGTGTTGGAGAAGTCCTTCCTTCCTCAGGGAGGAAGATGGAGCATCTCTTATGGCAAAGGCTTTACTACTGAGAAGAACACACTTAGGCATATCCTCAGTGTCCATTGCCTGTGTTGGGTTATTCCTACACAGCTCAGAATCATGTCCTAAATGGAGAATTTAAAATACTGAGATCCTGTTTATTAAAGTTTACAATTATTAGTTCCTGAAACTCCTTAGTACTTGGTCTCTCCAGGCTAACTATGCCATACCAACTGCATTAGAAGGCTGTCCTAAATTAGTTTTAATCCTCTATAATGCCAGATACGTGGTGCTTTCAGGGCGTCTTCACATGACTGATGTCTTGTCAGATCTTCCAAATATTTCTTTTATAGCAAAATATCCAGCATTTCCTGGAAGCGTACTTTCATACTTGGAGTATTTTACATCTATAATGTTTCGCCACCTCCTCAACATCCATGGATTTCCTAGCTAAACACATGACATGTGCTGTTTCCCATCCTTCTTTCTAGCTAATAAATAATGGAATCTTAATTCTGAACTGCTGTCATGAAACAAAAATCAAATAGAGCCTAAGTGATATAAAAACAATATTTGTTTATACTAGCTCCATTATTAACTTAATTCTTTCTTAAACAAATGACATTTAATAATACATGAAACACATAAACAGGAACATATTTGAAGTTATAATCCCATCAGCTCCTTCTCATGACATTCATCTTCTCAAAGGCAATATCCACATTTCAATCTAATCATTTGTTGAACATCGTTAAGTTAATAAACAGACATGGTTCCTTAAAAACAGCTTACTACTTAAAGAAGCTGCTGCCTTCCCTAGCTGTGGCAATCTAGATCAGTTTAAAAAAAATCTATTCTCTGGCATATTATTAGCAACCAGAAATTTATTATGTTATTTTCTTTCAAAATTAAGTATCTTTATTTAGAAAACATACCCACATATCCCCACTTACAGACAACCATTTATCTAAATATTTTACAAGTGTTCTGCATGGTGATCATTTCATTTACTAAGAAAATACCCACATTGCTGTGGATCTTTTCAGTCCCCAAAACGTGCCTACAGATAGCAGCAGTGCATATTTTAGAGAAGCAGCAAACAGGACCAGCTTCAGAATTACACCCACCACCCTCCACAGAAGATGAGGCGAGAGCATTTTCTCTTGCCATAAATTACCACTCCCTTCTATCAGCAATTATTTAACTTTCAAAAATAGCTGCAACGACACAAATTATGAGCTATAATTATGCAAATTTATCCCTGATATTAGGACTGCATACATGCAGATATGTATACCTAGTCTGCTCTAACATGTGTAATGTTAAGTATTACAATCAAACATACCAGGGCATCTTTATGTTATCACCCAAATGACAACATTTCTATGCTAAACATCTGTGAGCCATTCCAGTGGTCAAAAATACCCATTATTATTTTTTTATGTGGTACCAGTCACTCAGTCCTGGTACATTTTCTTTTAATACACCTTCCTCCTTCTCAGATGAGTGCAGGGATGTTAAGTCCACAGGAGTCAAAGGGAGCACCAGCCTGGCTTCCAGGGAAAAAAAACAAATAAATATATCTATGTATCACTAAATGCAACACAGAAGCTGTGTCAGGTTGGAAGTCCATACTCTGAAAATATCTGAAGGTTGGAAGTATTAGAAATACCATACATAGCTGGCCTGGGTTTGCTTTCTGTTTCATCCAGGACCTTGGGCTAGAGGGCACTTTATGCCTGACCCAGTTCAATAATCATTTCATTAAGTACTTCAAGACTAAGTTGCCTCATTCTTTTCTTGGAAACTGAAATTACTGAAGATCTTACATTACTCAATTAAAAGCAAATTAAAAATTTGTCTACTCCTGCACTGCTAGTCTGACTCAAAGCAAGCACCTCCCACATTGTCAGAGGTCTTGACAGACCACTGTTTCTCCAAAAGTACCAGCATTTCTGCTAAATCTCTGTCATGCTGTGTGTGAAGTGCTGCCTCTCAGACAGCTGCATTTATCCTGTCTGTAGATCCAGTTATCACAAAATCATAGAATGGTTTGGGTTGGAAAGGACCTTAAAGATCACCCAGTTCCACCCCCTGCCATGGGCAGGGACACCTTCCACCAGACCAGGTTGCTCCAATCCCCATCCAACCTGGCCCTCGACATTTCCAGGGATGGAGCAGCCACAGCTTCTCTGGGCAACTTGTTCCGGTGTCTCACCATCCTCACAGTAAAGAATTTCTTCCTTATATCTGATCTAACCCTGCCCTCTGTCAGTGTGAAGCCCTTGCCCCTTGTCCTGTCTCTCCGTGCCCTTGTTAAAAGCCCCTCTCCAATTTTCACATAACCCCCTTTAGGTTCTGGAAGGTGCTCTCCCATCCTGTCTCCATAGCAGAGGTGCTCCAGCCCTCTGAGCATCTTCGTGGCCTCCTCCAGACTTGCTCTAACAGATCCACAAACTTCTTATTTTGAGGCCCCAGAGCTGGACTCAGTAACTCCAGGTGGGGTCTCATGGCTTTACCTTCAGCCATTCCCAAACCAGCCCCTGGTGGGTGAGGGCAGGGAGGTCACGCAGGAGGCAGCACCATGGGCAGGTCTGGGGTGGGGGCCAGGCAATCTCTGTGTTCTCAGTGATCTGAACATTTCTTTTACTCACTTATTAAATTGTCAAATTTACAGCATTTATTATGCAGTTACCTTCACACAACAATGAACTCAGGTTATTGTTTTTTTGGTTAAGCTTTACTTGTTATTCTTTGCACTCTTGTAGGGCATTAAAATTCACAGATTCACAGGATCTATTTTTTGCACGGAAACTTAACAAAAAGATAGGAACCCAATAGAGTTTTCTTTCTCAACATTTGTTTTCAATGGTGATAGAATAAATTGCTCCACTAAAAAGGCTTGATACTTTCTGTTTTAAAGCACAAGAAAAAATGCTATTTTTAAAGTCAGAATGTGTTATAATGATAGGGCTGGGGTTTGGGGTGGGGTTGGTTTTTTTTTTGGAAGAGTAAAAATCTATTTTTTCCAGTTACAGTAAAAATTCTGAATGCATATTCACATCATTTTGCAAAACTGTCAACACTAGATACACACTTCTTTCTTTGAACTATCTCCCTGTGTTGCAACCCTCATCTAAATTTGAAAATATTTTGGTAAACATAGCTGATGTTTCATGGGTGCAATTTTGAGACCATAAGGAATTTAAGAAAACAGTTGATACTGCATTAAAATCTAAAACTGGCTTTTAAGAATCTATCAGCTTTCTCAAAACAGCAACTATTAAGAAAACCATCCAGAAATGAGTATCTGTAGCTAATCTACTTTCTGTTAGATTTTCCTCCCCAGAGTGCTGTTTTGGAACTTTTGAGCTCCTTTTGAAGGATATTTGTACATTCTTCTGTGGTGACATATTTTATACAGTACTTAAATATGTTCTTCTCTCACTATTATAGATTTAGCCTACATATCAAGGTAATTGTATCACAACATTTATCCCAACAGGCTTTTACTTCCAGAGCAGATTGTCTTTAGTATAGCTGATAACATCCACACTTGCCCAAATAAAGGAAATAGTATGAATAAAGCATTAAGAGCTCTAGTGGCGTAACATATTTCTTAGAAGCACAGGTCTGAGAAGATTTCCCTTGGGATGTTATAGGAGCTATGTAAAATAATTTCTTTCATTAATTTTAGTTTCCTTATTAAGAAAATCCCTGCTGGTTTTGGTTTTGGTTTTTGGGGGGTTTTCTGGATTTTTTTTTGGTTGTTGTTGTTACCACCACTCTCCTTGGAAAGCTGTGGTGGACTTTGAGTGCTCTGCCCATCAGGAATCCTCTTCCAGATTCAACCTCAGTCCATTCAGCAGTTGTTTGTACCATGTTTTTCTTATGCAGCCATTGGCTTTCAGCTCTTTTCCTCTTGCTCCACACAATATCTAAGGACGAATATATTCCTCATGTCTTCCTCTGAGATGACAGCCTCTTCACCTTACTCATTAAACTGTTCAGGAATGATGAACTCATACTGATAGAGCAGAATATTCTGTTCACTTGTTTTTATGCATATCACAGGGGCTGCTAAAGCACATCCCATGATCATCCAAGTACTATTTATCTATAATGAGAATCTTGTTGCAAGTTTCTATTTTACAAAACTCTGCTATTACTCACTTAGAAGATATGACCTTTGATTTTATATTTTGAATTTGATTCTACTTTTATTAGCCCAGCGTTCAACGTAATCTCAGTTATTTCAATACAATATCCTGATTCTTTGTTATATTTAGGATGCCTTCCAATTTAGCTATTAGCACAGCCCCTATATTCATGCCAGGCAATCCACGTGAAGCGAGCCAAGCTCAAAACTCCACTGGTAACCTCTCCTGCAACACCTCACCTTTTAGAAAAATATTCTTTCTTTTTGAATAACACCTGGTGATGAATTTCTGTGGGAAGAAACAGTTCTTCAGCTGAGTTTTCCAGCAGCAACCACTCTGTTCTCATCCCATCCATCACTATGCTGAGAGTTAAGATACATAGAGTGAAGCTGTGCCTACAGCTGCTTACACAAGGGCCGCGTCCGGACTCTGCCACGTCGTTATTCAGCAGATGGTCGTGAGTGACGTGTCCTGGCTCCCGATCCTGGACAACGCTGGGCACGTACTGAGGGATCGGCCTCTGTGGTTGGAGTCACGCTCGGGCTTGGTGGATGCTTTACTCCAACAACCAAGGTCTCACTGACCTTCAAGAGGCCGCCAAAACCCAAACCTCAGCTTGTTTCTTCACTCCTGGTGGTTCATAAGGTAGAAACCTATAATTCTTAGTAGCAGTAAATACTAATTTTTATGAGTCTTGAATTAATTCACAGTAAGCTCCACAGTATTCCATAAAACACACAAGTGCTGAGGGCTGTGCTGAAGCTTTTTTTTTTTTTTGAACAAGAGATAATGTCTGGATTTCAAAAGACTGTGGTGGTTTAGAAATGAAGGGTGAAGACTCCTCTGGAGAGGTGAAAGAAGCTGCCCTGCACACCACATGGCTGCCTTCGGCACACCAGTCTCTTCAAAACCTCTGAAAGGAATGGTTCTGCCAAAAAACACTACTGCTTAAGCAGGTTTAACCATTTTTAGAAGCACTGCCAATACCAAGGCATCAAACCAGAGTCTTTGCCTGTACCTGTCTCCCTATCCCCAGAACAATCAAACGGTATCATTAAATCACTCGGTATCTTAGAGCAGTCCAGGACTGCCTTGGAGGCACTGAACCCAAATCCCTCTTCCAAAGGGATCCTCCTTGCCTTGAGCAGGCCAGCAGGGATATGGACCTCTGGCCAAAAGCGTCGGATTTCTGCAGAGGTGTCAGGCAGCTGGAGGACCTCTCTCTCTCCCTCCCTGCTGAGTGAGGTGTGTTACACGAAACGCTGCATTTTAATTACGCAATTACACAGAACTGAACGACCCAGCTCCTGAGTTCTGCAGACACACCCCTTCTCCTGGCACCACCTACCTCAGTGGTTAAACTCTGAAGCCATGTGCAGGGCGAGAAGTTTTCTCAAACCCTTCCAAGAACATCAATATAGTTATGAATTTCATTCAGCTTTGTGCTCATTAAATCACAGCTGTTTCCCCTTGGTGCTGAATTAGATCAGACATCACTAAACCTGCCTCTGTGTGTGTGTGTGTACAAATATGCTTTTCCCTTTGTCCTGCAAAACAAACTCCTAACAGAAAAATGTTTATATTAAAGCTAGCTGGAATTAAGTGTCAATTAACAGTTAATAATAGTCTTAAGATAACATTTCAGATCTCTTTAATCCCATAATAAACTGACTGCAGAGCTGACATTGGTTAGGTTTCAGCCTTTGTTTTGACTTGAAAAGAAACTACCAGTTGATTAAAAAACCTAAATTATCTTAAGCATGAACACCTCAATTGAATATGCTCCTGAGTTTCCCCACCTGCTCACAAGGAGGCCAACACACCTCAGTTCCCCTGCCCACCTTCTCATCGCAGCTCTGCATGTATGAGGAAGGTTTTGGGACGTTTTACACATATTTATCGATTACCTCTTCTTTAAGAAAAGAAGATGGACTTTTTTCCTACTTCCCTAGCCCTTCATAAGCTCTTTCTATCACAGATAACAACAGAACATATTTAGCCTATCTGGAATGACAATACTGTTCAATTTGGATAATATAAACTTATTTTTCAGTGAAAAGTTTGTTTTCAAAGTTGTCTGAAATACAGACAACAACCCACTAACTGAAGGTAAAAACTAGGTAAAATATACACTAACTAACATCATTCATTGCATTTTGTGCCCACATTCTCGCTAGAGTGAGACTTCTTCTCACAGCCCCTCTTGCAACAGGAGTAAGAATAGAGCAGTTTCGATAGTTAAATCAGAAACAACAGCTTAACATTTATTTTTATATTTGTCTGTTCCTATAGGCCTTTTTTGAATAGTTTAATACCCTTCAGAAGCTCAAAAAATGCTTCTGCCAACAACAACAACAAAAAAATAGCTATAACCATTTTTTGAAATGCTGGCAATACTAAGGTTTCAAACCAGAGTATTTGCCTGTACTTGAGGCTTCTTTCTGTGAAGACAAAACCTCTGTAATTCTCACAAAAAGCAGCAACTGATCCTCTAGTGAAGGCTGAACTCTACAATACTCTGACACATCTTATTTCAGTTCTTTGCTAAAATGTATTGAATAATAATAATATTATTATGGAATAATGGAAAAATTATGGAATAATGGAAAAATACAAGTGTTGTAACTTAATCTGGGCTGTAAATCCCTGCTCCAGACACACATCTCTCCTCCGCCACCCGAGTGAACCTGCAACAGACAGAGGAGGGAGAACAGCTTCTATGACATACTTATAACACTTTCATGTTACTTATAACACTGAGATTATTTGAACAAAATTACTTTTTACTTAATCGCAGAAGAAAAACTCAATACAGTTTAAAAAAGGAAAAACTGTGAGTAATTTAACAAGGTAGTAAAGTTCCCCGCAGCAGTCCTTGGCATGGACAGCACTTAAAAATGAGTGAGAAGCTACAGCCTTTCAAGGAGAAACTAGTTTCATCTTGTTTGAAGTAGAAATTCCCTACACCAACTAAGCAAACATCCTCATCCTTTCAATAACCCAAACACTTAAACCAAAGTAACAAAGCAAACAAATGTTTTCAATAGTATTTCTTCATTTTGTAGCATTGTCATGTCTGGGGCACCCAGAATTTTCTGGGTAGCACTAGGAAGTATTATTTCCTATTTTGCACCATTTGCAGAAAGAAAATTTTAGTCCCATGAGAAGGTCCACATAACATGACTCAGTCTCCAAACATACAAACTTCACTGAGTGTACAGAACTACTTGCCCTACACGGCCATTTAAACAGTCATTTAATCCCATAAAGTGTTGAATATGTCAGAATAAAAAAGCAGGAGTTATTAAAAAAAATCAGATTTAACAATGATATATGCACAAAATTAAAAAGGTGAAAATTTGATTAATGATAAGGATGATGATGCAAGAATAAAAATTAATCATCATTGAAATTACTCCTTTATTTTGGAAAAATCTCTGCAGAGCATGCTATAGCACCAAGCTCTTCCCAGACTGACATCCACAGTGCCTTGATAAGTACCTCATCCATTCTCTTAAATCCTGCACTAACATACCTCCTGCTATAAATACTTCAAATATCCGTAAACAATAACGGTGTTCCTGTCAGCGATTACAGGATAGCATTAAGATACAAAAATGTATTTTTATTTCTATTATGAAATACTATGATTATTGTGTCTAAATAATTGTGTCTAGAAAGACTGGACTTAAGTCTTTTCTTTTTCAAAAAGACAAAATGGGTGCAATGAGAAAAGAAAAAATATTTCATCTCCCAATATTTAAGACATGTCATTTGCGTATAAGTTACAGATAAATCCAGAGATACTAAAAATGTCAGAAGTTAAACTATCCCCCTCATTTTCCTCAAACTAGTTTTAGTCAAGTTCTTATTTCAAAACTGTTTAGTTACTCCCTTTGCTGAGTGCAGTATATTCTGGATCTGACATTTCCCCCACCCCCAGAACAGGAAATCCCATCACCAGAAGGGTAAACTCATTCTCTAGCAGTGACTGTATCTGAAAAGATCAAACTGTCCTTTTGGTCCACTGGGCTTTTGGGGTGAGGAAGAGTGAAATACCTAAAATTTACAGCATCAGTAAACAAAAACAACTGAGGTCTACATTAAATGGCTCACTAGAGCATGTAACATTGTAGAGAAATGGGATTTTACAAGGATACAGCGGGGTAGTTTTTCTATATTTACTTATTACATGAAAATATTTGAGGTTTAATATGCTGATTTGCAATTTTTTTATTAATTAGCTAGATATTGTTACAATGGAAATATCTGCTTAAAAATTTGTGTAGTGCAGTTGAAGCTCTTTAAGAACAAAAGCAGGGGGAGAGAATTGTATGTATGGAAAGGAGTGTAGGAATGCAGAGCCTGCATTTAAGATAACATCTGTGGTCTCAATAAAATATGTAAGCCAACTTGCTATGGCTCATTGTGATCTAGCCATGCCAAGACATTGTCTTCAAGGAACTGCCAACAGAATAACATGAAGAAACTTATTGATTAAAAAAGAAAGAAAATACTCATTTACAAAAAAATTTTCTGGTCTTACTAAAGCTGAAGAGTAAAAACAGCCCCACATTATGTTATTACTTACACAAAACACTGAATTGGAAAAGTCAAAGCAAACAGAGACTGCATTAAATTAGTTAATGCTATTTAAAGTTCTCCTCTGTCCTGGACATGGAAGCCTGTACAAGAGCAGCAACGTGTGTCTGTAAAGAACCTCACACCTCAGACATGATGGGAGATGAGCGAGAGAGTGTAACGAAATGTGTCCTCTGGAAGCCAACTTTGTTTCAAATGCTTTAAAGTTTCTGACACTCAGGAAACCCAGAAACCTGAGTTACCGAGGGCTGTGAAGTCCCACATGTGCAGAAAACTCTTTGTTTTCATTCTGTTTTCTTACACTTCTACACTGTTATTGATTTACTCTGGATTTGAACAGCTACATTTCTTTTGATATTACTCAACCAACCAATACCAAAATAAATAATTGAAGGTGTTGCATATGTGTAAAATCCACAATTGAGCAGACTGACAGAAGTAAAATGTTCATTTGCTCTGGGATTACATGAATTGCTGCAGTTGAATTTTGTTTTTTCACTGGTTTTACTAGAAGCACAGAATTGACATCAGTGAAATGATGGAAGCATTGAATGGGAAGGATGAACATTTGACATCAATTTTTCCTTCAGAGTCTCCAGTTAAAGAGAACATTTTGTTTTTTCAGGGAACAGTTGACATGGCTGATGAGTTGTGGTGGGTCAGAGAAGGTTACCTCGGCCACTGGGGAATACAGAATGACCAGGATCCCCACCAAAATTGATACAATTGCTATATATAATGCGAAAAACAGAAAGGTTTTGAATTTCATTACATGCTAGAGGTGGCACTGGGATTAATGTCTCCTTGAAGAAGAGATTTGAAGAAGTACGTGAAGAAGAAATCACTGTTAGGAAAATACTGTCCAGTCCTGAGTAGAAAGAACCATTGTGTATTATCCTACAGAACACAGCATCTCACACAGAGTCCAGAAATCTAGCCTTATCCAAAGAAGTGAAGCAACCATTAATCTCTAAATTTAAAAATATTTTAAAGCTTTTATTTATCCTAGTTGATAGGATTTTTTTAAAAATAAGTAACTTAGTGTACTAACACACATAAACCAGTCTAAGAACTGAGCTGCACAAGAGGTTGGATGAATCATTATTAAAATTAAATCATGCTGATAGTCCTGGATAAACACACATCCTTATCTGTGACCTCCAAAAAGCTTCCGGGGCAGCTGCATCACTGGAACTGGGACAGGATGCAAGCTCAGATACCGAGGTACCCAGGACTCTTACCCCACACAGGCAACTGCAGACAAACTCTATCACCTCCATTCTAGCTGGAAGTATTTTACAGATTTATTATTTTATTGAAAGTGGTTTTATTTATTTAACCACTTTATCATCTCAAATGTCTTGATAAAAGTTGGATCATCTAGAGCTCAGAAAACATGCTACAGTTTTCTTGAAAACATTGTGTATCTACCAAACCTAGGTGATTTACATGTAATGGTAGATTTAAGATCACTTAAAATGTTAATTGGCAATTTGTGGAAATATGTACTGTTGAAAACAAAATTAGAGATATGTAGTTTTGTCTTTTAATTATATTCCTTCCTTTAGTCTGTTATATTTTACATATTTGTTATACTGCTCACACAACAATGGATTCGCTGTTTCTGGAAAAACATGTAACTGCATCTTTCAGCTCATGACAGCACACTGAGTTATATTGTCATCTCATCTGAGACCACGCAAAAACCACCCTACCACCAGTTTTTAATGTAAAGGTTAAGATGCATTTGCTCCCAAGCTCATTCTATTAAATTTTTTTCCCTGATTAATGATTAACTGGCAAAAAGTTTGCACTTTTTTAGTGATATTTATTGCAGATTACAAGCATCGTGCTGAGAAGCACATATGTAATAAGGTTTATTTCTATTTTCATGCTATTCCTTGCCAAAAACGCACGGTGAAACCCATCTGTTGTATTTCCCGTCTGAGGTTAGACAAGAAAAGGAGACTCTACATAGCACTCTGTCACTGCAAACAATATTGATTAAAGCAGAGTTTGGAGATGGAATCCGAAGTGCTTACTCAGAGCAGGCATTCTGCCTCATTGATGCACACGGATGGAAATGTATATAAAATAGACATACACACAGAAGAAATAATGGCCAGGGGGAGGCAGCTCTGGATTCTGAGATAAGGACCTAAGTGGAAGCTGAATCGTCGGAGAATTGTTTCCATACATTTGCTCACGCGTACCTTCAAACACGCAATTTTTTGGTACCAATGGTTTTTTGTTTGTACCAGTTCAATAAATGCAGTCTCTATTTGAAAAACTGAGGAATACTTCAGAGCCCTTCTTTTGTACCTTGTATAAAGGATGCAAATGCTCTGACAGGGCAATGCACACCGCATTGTTTTTCACTTTCTCAAGGAAACCAGATACTGTCCCTCTTTGCAGATGGCAGGCCTTCACAATGTTTTAACTGTGCTCATTTCCTCATTCAAGACACAAGAAATGTTCTTCCTTTTATCTGTCAAGCAAATTCATGCAACACATAATTCAATGCTAATTTAGTGTGTGAAAAAGCATAAGTAATGAGGATGTTGGTAAAATCAGTTGAGATGATGCAAGTGGATTCTGATACACGGAGGAAGAAAGGGCATCAAAATATCATACATAAATGGAAACAAAAATATCTGATACACAACTTACTTTAAAAAGAATGGGGGTAGGCAGACACACAAGAATGGCTGTATGTTGACTACACAGGGAAAGTATTTCAGAATTGGAGACATTCTAGTATTTAGGAAGGCATGGGCATATAAACCATAACTGAAACATGCAATTGTACACCCAATAAGAGACTGAGCTCTAAGTGAAAATTAATGTACAAAATAATTGTAGGATCTGCCATCACAATATGCAAGGATTTTAATTAAAATACAAAGCAATTCAGCCTCAACACCAAATTTTGAAAAGTTGTTTGCAACGTGGATACAGAGATCAACAGGACTGCAAAACTTCAGTATAGGCATAAACACACAATATCCTTTTCTTTGCCCCCCTCTGAAAAGTAAGCACACACACAGCTTTTAATGACTGTTGCATTCAGAGCTCCAGAAAGTAATGTCCTCAATATTAAAAATACAGCACAGTCGACACCCTAAGATACACTTCAACTTCTAAATGCTCTCTGATGCAGGAATGAGTTACTTTTATTGTAAATGTACAGAAACATAGCCAACAGGGTAGCTTTCAAGAATAACAGCTCTCCCATCTAAACCTCAGATCCAAGGAAGTTGATCTGAGCCCTTTTCAGGCTCAGATCCTTCCCAGCACCTGAAGAACCTAAAGGAGGTGTGTTACTCAAAGTACAAGTTCCTTTACATTTGACTAGAAAGGATAGAAGCTTCCACATCGTGTCATCTCAAGTAAAATCCTGGACAATTTATAGATTACCTTTCTTCTTCCACTCATGAGGCTCGCTGGCTTAACTGTGGCTCATCACATCACCACTAAACTCAGGGATAGAACTCTGAATTCAGGCCAGAAATAAGAAGTTTGTATAGCAAATCTTGACAGAATTTGTTTAACCTTCTTCTGTGGATCAGAGTTAAAAGGTACTGTGCCCATGGGTGCTAAACTGGTGTCTCCTCACTGAAACAGCCACTGCCAAGGGTAGTGAAAACATGGTTTTGGAAATACAGACATCAAACAGCACCTTGGCAAACCCCAAAATTTTGTATTAGTGTTATACTTCAACAATTGAGAGATTACATTTCAATAAACCAGAAAGTTACGCTTTGGCGGGGGATGAGGTTCCCTTAAGTAGGAATGTTTGTTTTAATTTATTTGACTCTCAAGTTCAACAAAAAGGTTCCTGCTATCACGTAGATGTTTTGAGGTAAGGCCAAAGCAAACAGTTTCACCGGCTTCATTCTATGCATCTTCACATATCTTTGTAGCTCTATTACTTCTTGGACTGACATTAAAGGCTGTATCAGAAATGCCAAAGTTTGCCAGATATTTCTCCATTCTTCCCTTGACTTTATCAGTGCAGTAGAAAGATGTTGTTCTTCAAAAAAAACCACAAGTCAACACAATACTGTATTTGCACAGCCTACAGACGCATCATGTAGATTTTACACATTTAGGGGTATAAAGAATGCTTGGCACAGACACAGAGTTGTAATTGAGACCATCCCCAGGACTGATAAACTGTTCTAGAAATGACACGTCACCTCCTTTTATTTGTAGATGCCTGTTAGTTAATATGTATTAGTTAGTGTTTGCATCACTGTCCTTATTTTAGGGCAGAGCCCCAGTTCAATGCAATTTACTGGTAATTACAATTTTAATTTTTTTTTTTCTGGAGATAAGTCTCATCCTAGTGAAACTATACCTGCTTTATCTAGTACCCAAATCTCTGGCTGTGTAGAAAGATCACTTCCATAGTGTATTGGATGCAGTCCAAACCTGAGAAATTACTTCTACGGACTAACTCTCAAACATGTTGGAAATCTTGGAGAAGTGTAGTAAAGTGGTTCTGGTAACTGTATTACTAAAGCAATAAAATCAACACAGTATTTTTACTATTTGTTTAGTAATAGGACTTGACAAATATAGAGCACTGTAACAGCAACCTAAAATCCACTTATATTTTTATTGCTCCTGCTTCAAAAATAAGAAATAAAAGACACCACTCATAAAATTCTTGTAAGTAGACATAAGTTTCTTCATTTTCTTGATGTAGTTTATATAACTGCTGTTATATGTTAGACACTTCATGAGGCAATATTTAAATGGAAAGAAAAAAAAGAGTAGCCCTGTACTAACAGAACCAGTTTGTTTTTAAGAACGTTTTGAGTTGCTGTACACTGGCAGCAGAAATGTAACTGTGGTTTCCATCTGAAAACTCCCGAGTGTGAGGGAATCTGTCCTTTACGCATGATAAAATCTCGTGACACAGCAAAATATTGCTGCTGCAGTGTCCTCAAGGTACGCCCTTCGGAGAGTCCTGTGCTGCTCACTCACAACTGCTGCAATAATCCATTAAGTAAAAATCATTTACATGCACAAAAACAGCTCAGCTGCTGAATCATGAAGTAAGTATATAACAATTATGTGCTATAGCTTTTTAGCTTGATAATGCTATTATTTTTCTTTCGAATTTGCTCTGTAAATATGTTTCAATTATTCCTTAATACAGACAGTTGCTTGAATAGGCAAATTATTAAATACTAAGTAACACTGTTCTGTAATAGCTTTTTGGGGGTTTTATGAAACTATATATAGACTTTTCACCTTGCTATAAAACCAGTAATGAGTTAAGCCTCAGACAGATGAGTATTATCATCCTTTCACACGTAAGGAAACAACTACAGGGAGAAATTGCTGCCACAAGGTCTCTAAGCACAGCTGGCTACTCCTTGTTCTGATCTCCTGTATCTTTAATCACACACCACACTTGTAGGCATCTGATCACAGATGTATTACATGAATCAATCCCATGTTGTGCATTACTGCAAGTACAGGGAGCTACTTTTTATTTTTTTTATATCCTGCTTCTCTTTCTTTGAATACTTCAGCCATTCTGAGCTAGACAAAAAAAAATGGAACAATGATCTCTAAAATTAATATTTTTTACAACACCTATAAAATGGATATTTGAAGTTGTGAAAAGCATTATTTATTGCACTGCCAGGCCTAATAAGGAAGTATGAGAAATGCACAGCAGCAGGTACGTGAAGCTGTAGACACTGATGTGCTGGGTTATGGACCGTGCACTACAGGTGGGCAGTGTAGCTCTAATTTCTGACTCTAATAATGAGGCTGAAAGCCTCAGAGAACTGAAGGACCCTCCAAAGTTCTACTAATTTTGGGTAAGGAAGATAGAAGGCTTCCACAACAAGGGTGCAAGAAAAGCTTGTCATGGGTTCAGACCAAAGATCCATCTTGCTAAATAGTGGGGGTTTTTTTCCCTACTGCTAGATTCAGGGAAAAAACAGTGAGAAAAAAAAGATGAAAAAAGGGCAAGACTAGTAATTCAGAACCTCTCTCCCTGCCACCAGCAATTTGCTGTTCAAGAGCTCTATCAATCAGAATTGTTTCAGCAAACCCAGTGGATTTTTCTTCCACAAAACTACTCACTTTTTCAACTTTAGTGAGACTTCAGTAACTACGATATCCTGCAGTAGAGCTTCATAACTCACCTGATGTATGAAGAAATGCTTTCTACACCTACACGCAGCAGTTTCACTTGGTGCCTGCTGGTTATCACACTGATAACGGAAACAGACTTGCAAAGATAACAGGAGAGGGGTTTTGGACTCCTGTGTGGGAAGTAGGACAGTGTTTTCAATGCTAGGGCTGAAGAGAATATTTTAACTGCTACACTTCCATTAAAGTAGGTCAAAATCTTCTTCCTTATTCCCAGAAAGGGACTTGATGTTCTGACTATCAATAGCGTAGAGTGCAGTGCTGAGTCAGGTACTTTTCAAGCACAGCTCATTAAGACTTTTGCAAGGAGAAATGTTAGTGCTCCCCACTCCTGCTTGCCAGTTGGGTCCACATACAATCCATGGAGAAGATCAGAAACTTCAGGCAAGTCCTGAACTGCTTCCTAAAGGCAGCTGCTTTCAACTCCAGCAGCCCTTGCCAACCTCCCAGGTCTTTACAGGATGCCACCCATAGCTTGGATATCTGAAGAAGGCACCTTCAAATCACATCAGCAAACCTAAAAAAATCCTGAGTGCATAGCTTACTTCTGTTAAGAGTTCTCATCTTTACATCACACCAGCTGTTTGAATTCTTGTTTCCCTCATTTGACTGGTGGCAAACCCTGGAGAGGCCAGAACAGACAGCCCAACAGTGTCAATGCAGGCTCCAGCTACAAGATCAATAATCAATATGCTGTCAGCAATTTAATCATGTCCATGATTTAATTAAGATATCATGGACATCACTGTGTCCCTGAAACAAGAGGTTAGAATGGTTTTTCCCTTATTACGAAATACAGTAAAAATTATGAAAATTAGAACTAGAAGAAAATAAAATGGCCAGAGAAAATGAGAACTGAGGAGTTTCCTAATGACCTGATCCAGCTCACAGCTCACCATCCTTATGCTCAGTTGCTACACAAAGCTTTTATGGTATTTGGCACTCTAAGTATAGGTATCATAATAAACTTCAGTAAATGCATTTTTTCCACATCACTTCTGAACTGACTAACACCGAATTCAGTGAATGACATCCTGGTTTATCATGCAATCTTTTCTTCCACTTTATTTTCAACCAGATAAATGTTTTTAGAGAAGACACTGTCATATTTGAAAAACATAAAACTGAGGAGGATTATAGCCAAGCTTCACAGAAACTGACTTCTGAAAACATCCCATCCAGCATACTCTAAACGTTTCTATCAAATTTCCTGCCATTTAAAAAATATGCTAATCTTAAGTATTAATGGAACATCTTCAAATGGTGAGTGCATCTTAAAATAACCTTACCAACTGCTGAAACCTCAAGTCTAGATACATTTTTGTCTTAGTAGCAGCTATGCTGATTCTCTTCTTGCTGATAACATCATATGGCCAATATTATTCTTAAATAAACCTAGAATAAAAAAGATTTAGCTTACCCTTACCTTCTATGGAGGCCAAACAAAAAACCTTTCAGCAAGGAAAACAGAACCAAATCAGTGCTGCTCACTTAAGCTAAAAATGAAAAGACATTTCCTTGTACTTGACTGGCAACTTGACTGTTGTTGTGGACAACATATTTTACAATAAAATTAGTACCACAGATCACAACAGACAATGGAGCAGGTGCAGCTGAACACTCAACTGATGCTTGAGAGAACCTGGTTCAAAGGCCTGGTTTTTAAGGTGCCATAAAAGACAAAATATTGGCAATAGTGTCAGCATTTCTTGTTTCTTGAATGGTCAACAGGAGATGAATATTGGAGTAGGGTTTTTTGAAATTAACTCCTTTTTTCCGGCTTATACTTTTTTACCAAATCAGTTTTTATTTTCTCAACCCATAATCCTTTAATGCTACTGAAAGGACATAATGTAATTGAAATGTAATTGATTAAAAGGGAAATACATCATTAATAGGAACCACAAAAAACCATTACGCATATCTCAATGGGCAGAACAATGTCATCTGTTTTGGATGCAAAATCATTAGGCATTACTGCCAATCTACAACACAGATTATACTCCTAATGTCAAGGATATGATGATAGCTTGAACGTGCTTTTATGTATAATTTTAGCTTTCCCTCCCTCCCCCTGCTCTGTCCTTCACAGCCAAGGAATGCTCCATAGAATCACTTCTCTAGAACTTTCTAGTTTTCAGCACATTTACGTAAAGTATGAGGTTCTAGTAGTTCTGCCAAGCTAAACTCCTTTAGATCAATTCAACCTTTCAGGTAGTAAAGCAGCCCAGCTAAATTAAGAATGAATTTATGGACTTTCTAGAAATCATGAAAAGTCTGCTTCTACTATTTTATGAAGTCTTTATTTAAAAGACAATTTAAGGTTTATAAAAACACTGGCATCTGTAAACCTGGCAACCTAAGTCAGAGTCTGTCCCATGCTTCAGCTACATTTGAAAACTTACCAAAAAAAAGCAAAGAACCCCACTCATACTGCAGAAGGAAGGTAGAAGTACCCAGCAGCCTTTTAAATTAACTGCAACCAATAAATCAACCTCCTTTTATGCTGGATGTAAGTGTAGTTCAATTATAGTAGTTCTCAAACCGGGACATAACACCAAATTAAAGAAAGATTTTCAACAGAAAATATGCCTCTATGCTCCTATGGAGAAATGCTGATAAGCCTTTAATTTCTGTACTTTGTGGCAGTTCAGGCCTACGGAACTGCTGCAAACAGGCAAAGAATTCCAGGAACCAGCATCCAGCTTTGATAAGCCAAAAAGCTCTGCCACTCTCAGGCATCAAGAAAAAACAAAAGGGAGAACAGATACAAACCACATCCAGACCACAGAACTGCAGAAGGGACACAAAAGACAAAGTGGAAACCAAACATGAGGCAAATTAGAGGTCATAGTTACTCCAGTACCGAGGAGTCAGGTGCAGGAACACCATAACTACCTGTTTAAACATGCTTTTTAAATTAAGTATCTCATTTTCGGATACAAAACATTTGATTACATTTTCAAGTGATCTATATTGTGTATGTGTACTCACATGTATCAAAAGGAGTTTTAAGGGATGTATAAAGTTATTAAAAATAAGTACTCCAAAATGGAATTGTGTTCTCTTGTCTGGGCCTAACTGGGCTCAATTAGCACAATTATTAGTACACACCTTTCCTGTTAAATTGAACACTCATAATTGACTTATATAGAATGAGGTTACACTAGCTTTTTTAACTTTGAATTCCATCATCCTATCTGAAAATTTTCTGTCAAATTTTATCAATGCAAAAGGATAAATCTGTCTGTAAGTTAAAGCAAGTTTAAGCTAAGTTATAAGTCTGCCTTGTAAATAATTTAAAAAGAGAGCTTTTAAAACTGCATAAAATACAAGGTTTTTAGATAGAACAATCCAACAAACTTTATTCAGCAAATATGTTTTTCAATTAGATGATTATGCCAGGAGGTACAAGTCAATCGTCCTTCTGGAGCACTTCATGGCTCAGGAAAGATCAACAAGCCTTTGGCACCATCAGTGGAGCTGACATGAAAACCCCATTGGTACTTCTTTTTAAAAGGAGGAATCCACAGCTCCAGGCAGGGCAGGAGTATTTTCCATGAGCGATCCCTTAGTAAACTGTTAAATAATTTTAAACTATGTGGAAAACTATGACTTAGGATCATATTTGCAGGTGCTTCCATTCATAAAAGACTAATGCAAATAAAATCAGAGTGCATGGAACAGAGTTGAACATTAAATTTAAAAGTTAACATTTAATGCTAATGAATTTCAGTGGAAATCCACTTGTGTATCACCAAGCGAAAAAAACACATCACAAAGAATAATTTAAGAAACATCAGAAAATCAGGAATGAAACAAAAATTATTTTATTCCCTCATTAGAAAAGAAAAGCAGAAAAACAAAGAAAACGAGACTCAGAATTGCAGGGAAAATGGTAACTAAAGACCACATTTGACTGCAAGACAACACGAGACTATCAGATGCACCAGTGCTGTTTCCTTGGTACACCAAGTGCCTTTAAGGAGTTGCTGTGAAGTTTCTTTCACCAACTATTCCAGGATACAATCATGTTGTTGATTACTGTAATCACAAGGAACCTATAAAATAACCACTGATTTATGGTTAACACAGATAAAAGGAAGCAACTGACTAAAAAAATTCTTCGCTGGATGTTTGCAGCTCTGGAATGAACTTCCTTTTACTTCCCTGCATCAACATCTTGGATGGGGAGCAAAACTCATCTAATCATCTGACATTTTGAGAAGTTTCACAGACTGACACACAAAAATTAAACAGGAAAGGATTTTGTAAACTTTAAGATTATACTAACAAACATTTCAGAATTCTAGTGAAGGATTAGGTACCAAAGAAAGTTCAAACCAATTTAGCTTCCATTTCAAAAACATCACAATTTAATTTTATCTAGATACAGCTAAGAGATAAGGGAAGAAGGAAGGAAACATGGTCTGGAGGTATGATACACTGCTTTTAGAAATATTTTATCAGGGCAAGTTTCTCATGAGACCAGAGAGGAGCGTCAAGGACATGAACAGCCCAGTGATGGGGGCACTCACCTCAAAGAGAAGAAACAGTCCACAGTTTTACATCTCCTTCCAAAACTTACATACACAGAAGCACTAGAAACAGAGAAGCTTGAATTTCCCTTCCTGAGTCATTACTGCGTTTAGTTATCCTTTTTTTTCCCCTGACACAATGAGTTGAGCTTGCATTACCTGCCACATAGACAGCAGCAAACAACACAGGAAGGATAACAAACTCCCTTCAAAAAACTAATCAGCTTTGGATCGATGATAACCTGGAACAGAAAGTTTCCCTGTTCTGGGAAGACACCTTTACCTATTGAGGAGCCACTGTTAAGAATAATGCTTTGAGAAACAACTTTAAGACTCCCTGGTCTAGGGAGGGAACATGATTTGAGTCTGGTGATGGACATCACTTTCTTGGCCAAAGACTAATCAGGTGGCACTTCTTATTTCTGTCTGCAGTATCTAAGCAACTTTCAGACAGATTTTCAAAGGAAGCCAGGCTCACCTAATTGTGTCTGTCCATCTACCTGCTGGGCCTTCTTAATTAAATCCCTAACTCACCAGCAAATTTCAGCCAAAAGCTGCCAGTACTCTCAAGGAGAATTAAGTTCCTGCAAGTTTCATTAAGGAGAAAATAAAAAAAAAAAANGTTAAAAAAAGAAAAAAAAAAAAAAAAAAAAAAAAAAAAAAAGGCCACCAGATGAGAAGGCAGACACAAATTAGAGGCTGTGCTCTGTGGAAGGCTCCAGTAGGACATCAGCAGTAATCCCTTCCATGACACCTGCCAGTCTCCACACACGGCCTCGTCAGCACACAGGCATCTGCGAGAGGTGCTGGGACATGCAGTGCACATGAATTTCTGGAGTAAAGCACCACTGTGCCTCCATCTTTCTGCAAAACAGGCTCCAGCTGACTCGTGTGCCCGTGATCACAGAACGTTTTTGCTCGCTCTGCATCTGCCTCCAAAAGAGCTCATTCAGTTTGAGGATCCTGCCTTGTCTTAAGCTCAAAACGCACACGAAACTGCTCAAATCTGCAAAAGGAAAGAAAATTAAGAAGGTCAGGACTTGGAGCAACCTGGTCCAGTGGAAGGTGTCCCTGCCTCATGGAATGAGAGGACCATTAAGGTCAATTCCAAGCCATTCTGTGATTCTGTGATCTTGAAAGTGTGGAGTGTACTTGAATTTCATCCATGAAGTACAAAGGGGTTTCAAGGTAGTGATGATTTTAGATGGGTTTTGAAGTACTGAGAAACCTGCCTTCCCCATAACTCCTAACTTTAGGTGTCTGTATCCTTTTGCAGATCTGGACCTGAAGCATGTTGCTAGGCTGCCAACAACTGCCAGGCAACAAATCACAGCACACAGATTGAAGCCACGCTTACAATGCAATATATTGAGCATGTTTTATTGTTAAGAAATCAATAACCTGCATTGCCATAATAAAATGTAAAATGTGATTATGTTTTTCCCAGGGGATAGAAAAAAAAGAATTAAAAAATCTGTAAGTCATTCTTATTGCCTTTCCAAAGTAAAACTTATACACTCGTTCTTCAATCTGTTATAAAATCAAATTAATTTCCACTATTAATGAACAAAACCTCTGTCGTTGCACAACATGTAATTAAGAGTGATACTACTTCTTTCTGAGCTCCTTCTATTCATTGCCCCACCAAATTATTAAAACAAAGCAGTTACTATGGTAACTAATTCATTCTCTGCATTATTATATTGTTTCTAAACATCAGCGTCGACTCGTTCTGACTTACATGCCCTAAATTCCAGTTTGAAATTCTAAACTTCTGTCTTGTTTGTCAGAAAAGCCCTTTACAATCTATGCATTCATGCAGATAAGGATAGCTAGAGCGCAGCTGCTTTTGTTTATTGCAAGAAGATGTAACTGTTACTAAATTATCTGAGTTTGATAAATTGATAATGCCTGCATGGAAGTGCAGGGCAGCACTCAGGGAACAAGCATGGGAGTCTGTGGAGCACTGCACAAACGGGCAAACATGACCATCTGCAGGTTAGCTAAACTAACAGCAACAACCAAAAATGACTGGCAGATGTTGTGGAAATTAAGTAACACCTGCCTAAGTGGTATTTGATACCCAGGAAAAAACCACATGCGTGCGACTGATGCAATCTTCAAGACAGAAAGGAACAGCAGGGAACAAGAAATAGCGGTAAAATTGCCTGGGAAAAAGTTTTCTTAGCACTTAATAAAACTATTTCTTCAAATGTGTACTCCTTGACAAAAAGAGGCATTTATCGTGTATTTAATTAACACTTATAATTATTCTTGATTACCTATTAGCAGGAGTCATAGTCTAATTGTATTTGAGTGTCATCATCTAGCACACAAGGAAACTTTCTGAAAAATACAGGTAGGATCAAAAGAATAAAGAGTCTTTAGTCTTCATCTTTTGCTCTCCTACTGCCATTGCCTGTAATTTTTGTTGTATATTTTTGCTGTGTCTCCATTTAATTGGTAGAATGAGAGGTCTGAAAATTCAGTGCATGGGAGGATACTTTGGAAAATAAGCATCAGGGAAAAGAGAAACATGAATAATTTTTAACAGCTAATTTCTGGCTTGAAAAAATCCCAAATACATCTGCTCAAAGTCACAAGCAA
Organism: Gymnorhina tibicen; assembly: GCA_013399875.1. Taxonomy (NCBI): domain Eukaryota; kingdom Metazoa; phylum Chordata; class Aves; order Passeriformes; family Artamidae; genus Gymnorhina; species Gymnorhina tibicen. The sequence continues at coordinate 326,287 of VXAZ01010275.1, forward strand.
TTTAAATTTAGTTCTCATAGGAAAGGGCGGAAGAAAGAACCTTTTTGTTTAGGTATCTGAGCAGGGCCACAAACCACTGTGGAGTTCTGGATCTCCAGTGGTACCAAAGGGCGTTTTCACCTGCAGTAAGTGCCAGGTATTTTCACAATTAGCAAAGCCTCATGTTTTAAAGGGATTCCACGAGTATTACAACAGCCTGCTGCTATTTATATCCCAGAAGGTCTCTACTGCTTTCTGTCACAGAAAAAGAAGATACACAGGCAGCTTTTGTTTTCCTAACCTGCTACCTGACTTCAGAGGAGCTACAAGACAAAACACAGGTTTCTTAATTCCAAATGACCTGTCCATCAGACCACAATGACTTTTCTAATGAGGACAGACATCTCTGCTGGATACTCCTTCCGTTGCAAAGCCTCCATGCAATTCCTCCTGTTTAAGGAGAGGCACCCTTCAAGTTCAGTACTGACCTTGTGGAATGAGGACACAAGAACGGAGCAGCAGAAGCCTCCAGCACTAAAAGACTGTCTCCACTTTTATTTTCTTGTTTCCACTTGCATAATCGCACTCCCATCCTGACTGCACTAAGGGAGGAAACAAAGTAAAATCCTTTTTTGCATCTCAGACTGCACTTCCCTAAGGATGGGAACTGCCTCTGTGAAAGCTGAACATGACTGCTTTAATTAGATGACTACGTAAATTTTTCAGTATGTTTACCTAGACACTTAATCTTTGTACAGTTCTGTTTTTCAGAGCACAGTGTAAAGCAACATCAGAGCATCTTCCCTGACCGCAGGCAGAAATAAGTACATATTACCATCAAGTACTTAAGACTTCTTAAGCTTTTAAAAGTTTTATCAGGCAGTCATCTGCACTGTAGAAAAGCTAAATACCTAGTCTGAAAATATCTTTATTAATAGGCAAATAGGAGGAATAAATTCTCTGGAGATTATCCAGGAATTAGATGATGAGGTGTAGTTATGTACCGGACTCTGACTCAAATATCTATGATATTACATATACAATTATTACAACCCTGTAAAACCAGAGTCATGCTATATTATTTTCTATATTTAACATGGCCTTTGACACTAAAATTAAGGGAAACTATTCTGACTTTACTATAGTGTCAAGATGCAGTGTTCTGGATAGATGATGGCTGAACATAGCTGCTGTCATAAGCAAGCAGTGTATTTGATTCAATTTACCAATCAAAATGTGACAAAACACATAAAATGCATAATGCTGGACACCACAAAACTGCAGTTTTTCTTTACAGCGTCCATAACTTAAATAAGTGGCATGAACGTTTCAGCAAAACTTAAAAATCTAAGTGAGATTCTTTTCTCCGTAGATTTTTTCCCCTCAAATTTTCTTAATAAAGTAATGCTTTTCATTAGCAGCTACTGTTTAGTATCATTTTAGGGCAAAATGGGCTTCTAAGTCAATTCTCTTTTCATACAGCTTGCACTGTTACTGTAATACCTCTGCAACATAACAGTACTTAAGTGGATGCGAATCCAAAGGCTGAGGTGAAGACTCAGATTGCAAAAGCTTGCTGCACAAGCCAAAAGAAACCTAGAAAACACCTTGCACTGCTATTAAGGGCAAAGCCAAAAACCAAACACAAGCCTGTGCATAAGCATTTCAACTATAATTCCAATGAGAAAAAGGATGCTTTTGCAGTAGGGTAAATAGAACCCAAATACACATATAATTTTCCTTCAGAAAGTGGCAAACGATCTTGTCATGTGAAGATTCCTGGTAGCACCATTTATTATTTTAAAGTAAATTTATCGTAATCCTTAGAATACCCTCCCTGTTCTTTGAAGGCAACTTTTACCTAATTCTCTATATTACCAAATATTCAAAAATACATTCAAAGTTCTTACAAGCAAAACACAGAAGGAGTGTTGAATTTTTAAAACATGCTTGTATGCAATACACAGAAGTGTGCATTTTTATGTTAAAAAACTTGTATCTGAATGTAAATTGGTTTACTTATAGAATATTCTTCTGTAGGTTATTCCTAGAAAACTCTGCTTGCTTAAACACTTTCATTTGCTACAGCTGAAAGGTTTGATAGCTGTTCCTGCAGAAAGATTTTGGTAGCTCTTACTACCTGATTCCTAATTTAATTTACACTGGATTGCTACAGAGAAAAGGAATTTACTCCAGTTCAAATCCTTATGTATTTGCCGAAGGCACTTAAGGTTAGAAAATCACATTTTTGCAAAGGTTAATTGGTACTTTATAAAGGAGCTACTTTGACTTAGGAAACAAATGATAAAATACTAGGAATCTTTTAGCTCCCTCTACTGCCCTAATCCTTCACTAAGCTGCCTTCTGAAGTCTGTCAAAGACACCAAGCAACGAGGCAGCCCATTAATCCCTTTTTAAGAAACACTTGGCATATTTAGTGTGCCCAGAACTAAGATCAGTACACAGGAAGAAAACTCCATAAAGTACTATGTGATTTACCATTGTCTGTGCATTTTATTATTTCCTTTCATTCTCCAATGTGTGTAGCAAGTGAGACAATGGAGAACGTGTTCAAATTGGGATGCCAGTTAAGAAAATTGATAGCTCTTGTTCTCCAAAGAACTTGACATCTGCAATTCCCACTTACATAAGAAAGAGCTAAGGGCACTCCGTGGCAACATTTACTCCTCCTTCCTCTTATTTACAGAACAACTTCCATGGTACAGACCAACTTTAGTACAAATCCTTTTTGAAATACAGGGAAAGCCCAGACCTTGCCAAAGTAGGCCATCTTTCTTATTAATATGCAGAAAACTTAACTGCCTCATTCACAACTGCAAAGGGGTCAAATCACAGTTTACACAAACTAGACAGGATCCATCAATGGTCATGAAAAAAAACACTTGGTATTTGTCAATCTGGTACTTTCCACTTGTTAAAAAGCTAAGCTATTCCATGCGCAAGAAAAAGAAATCAGGAAAGTGAATGCATTTTTCTTTTAACTAAGCCACTCTTTATTACAAGATTTCTCTATCATTTTGGGAAGACAACAAATTCATATCCAGTTTTTTTTCCTCTGCATTCCTCTTGGAACCATCAACACATTCCACATCAACTATGAATTGAAGATTCATCTTATTAAATCTCAAGCAGAAAAAAGAAGCTCTAAAAACACAGATGTTTCCTTATAGGGAAAGAAAGCCCAGGCCATATCCTTGAGAAGAAACTATTCATTTATCATGCACTTTTATTGTCCTTCAAAGTGCATCACACTTGGGTATTTGCCAGTAATCAAACCTTCCCAAAGAAAGGCTGCCCTTCATAAAAGCAAAGATGAGAGATTTTATCTGAAATTTCAGAAATTCATCCCATTAATATGCACTTTCTTTTCCAATTTATGATCCTGGCCAACTCTTCATTTCTTAGGTAATAAAGCATCACTGTAAAAATAGCTAAAATACATTCCAGGTTTTCTTCTGGGCACTTTTTGAAAGGATGAAGCAACATGCATATAAAGAATAACATTAAGATGAATACTAGTGCTGCATAAGAAGGAAAAAAAAAAAGGAAATGATTGTTGGAGCATTCTGAGTGCTATGATGCTTTTTGCTTCATCAAAACCAGAAGAAAAAAAAAAAGAACATCTGTCTGGGGGCAGACAGGGTCTTCACAGACTTGTACTTGGCAAACATTGCAGTCTTTGCTGTATAAATATCACATGAGGTGCTCTGGGAAGAAATTCCTGGTTTCAAGCAATTACCTAATTGGGAAAATCACTCTCAATTTTCCAGTTACATTTCCAGCACTGCATTGTACTTTAATCCATAATACCTGTGCAAACAAGCAAGAAGAAATGGGAGAAACCCCTTTCTTCCTCCCAGTTCCACCAGTGTTCCCTAAAGCTTGGAAACCCACCAAAAGCAGCGTATAATAAATATATAGTGCTCAGGCAGCCAAAGTAATGTATTTAGAGATAATTCACAGTGTTTACCAAGCCTGTTCACAGACAATTCAGACATTCCCCCTGCGTGCAGCCACCTTCTGCTCCTTCCTGCTTCATCTATTAGCACCCAGCAACTGCAACAGAGGTCAGACATCCCAAGGTAACTTCCAAGCAATGGTCAGTAAAACATACACACATTTAATCAAAGATTTCTAGAATATAAGCAAATAAACAGCATTGTTTACAGTTTGTTACAATATAAAGCACAATAATACCTTAATTAGAGATAACAACTTTTCAAAATGCCAAAAACATTTTGAATTTTTCAAATTACCCACAAAATGAACACATTTTATTTTTGCACTGTGACACTTCCAACTGTTCTGCCAAATGTATACTACTATAATTATGATTTGCAATCACCAGCATCACCGGAGAGGGGGACAAAGAACAATATAATCAGTAACTAATTAATCTTTCACATGCCTTGATACCATTTATCTCCAAGGGAAGAATCCTAAATGTTATTTTACAAATTGTGAAGTGAGTTTAATATTAGCATCTCGGAGTGCCTCGAATCAAGTCCTTATGCCTAAGCATAATTCACAGTTACTGGTGGAAGTTAGAAACCAGAATTTAATACCTGGCTTTTTTAAGGGACAGTCTTCCATGGCAGAGCACTGAAATGTGCACAAAAAATGTAATTGCAAGCAGCTTTGGGATTAAAAGCAAATATTCAATTTCATATTTAAGAAATCATCAAAGAGGATCATAGGTACCTCAGAGACAAAATCACTTACTCAGCTACATTAAGATAGAACTAATTGCTCCCAAAGTAATAGAAACGGGGGGGTTTTCTGTATTGAGTATCAGCTGCCATTTAGCAGTACTACTACCACGCTGTCATTAGTTCACAGGCTGGTAGTAAATCCAGTGATGCCTGATCAGTTTGCTTAATTTGCATGATTAGCTGCTACAAGCAAGCGTGCAAGTTACCTAGAGGCACAGGAAAGCAGTCCAACTCAAACAACATTGTACATGCACAGCTACTGAACTTCCAAGAGCACTTGTGATAATCCATCAACACCACAGAAAAAGCTGTGTGCAACCCTGTGCACATGTTCCCAATGTGAGCATTTCAGTTTGAGAATCAGGCCCACAACACTCATTTTTCAGAAACTGAATTTCAACTAATTACCATCCCCTCCTCGAACAGGGATACAGAAAGTGATGAAGTGCTGCATGGCACCACCAGAATGGCACTTTATGGACAAAATAATGTGTTAATGCCTGCCCATCTCACATTATGTTCAAGAATTCATGAAAAAATACATAGTTAGTAGTAGTTACCAAGTTATTGCAGCCTATTTTTAAGTGAACTTGCAATAGAAATAAAGTGCATCTTTAAAATATTCTCTTCTAAGGGAAAGTTCAAGAGAAGAAGGCTATGCACAAACTGATGAACAGAAAAACCGACCAAGAAGAGAAACCACCTTTAATAGCTCTACAGCTCATTACAGTCCCTGAGCTTTGTAAAATATCGCATATATTTCCAATATATAAAATATCTAGGTTGCATTATGAAAGGCACATGTATCATAGAACAATTCTGCATAATTAATTTTTAAACCTGAACAGGACCACATGTAGAAAAAAAGCCATTATAATCCAAACCGACCCCCTAGTTTTGTCCTTTTTTACACAATTTGAAATCATCAGCCAGGGAAATGTGCTTACAAGCCTCAAAGAACATTTGAACATATAGACACACAAGAGCAAAACAGCTCCAGCATTTTAAAGAGCCAAATTGGGTTCCCATAACACTAAAATTTCAAGCGTGTTTCCATATCCATTGTTTCACCCCCTCTCCTCCCGATCATCTTCTGCTTGGCCTTCCCACTATTTTTCCAACCTGGCTATTTGGTAAATGGGATTAAGGAACAGAGAGGTGGCTAAAAAAAACCCCTTTTTTTTCCTACGTTACTTTTCAAGCGGATCAATTCCCTCCACTGCATGGCCACACAGATTTTACCATAGGAGGCAGTGAATTGTGCAGGGCTGGGAAAAACAAGCCAGACAAAAGGCGCTGATTAAACAGCATCACTGGATGTGAGCACGAAGCCTGGGGGAAGCCACTGCTATTTCAGTCACAGAGGCTGCTGGTCTGTCACCTCTGTCCCTGCAATGTTCCTTCCCACGTCACCACAGACTTCTTGCCTCTTACGTTGTTCTGTTGCTCAGTATAATAAGCTCATAAGGAGGCTGAAATTGCACTGAGTGGGCTGAGCTGCTCCAACTGCTGGCTACCATCAAAAGGGACAGGTTTTTCATTCCTCCTCACAATTTGCTGATTCAGCTGACTAACACAAGCCAAAATAAAAAAAGTTAATATTCTCCATTTTTTATTGAAGAGTTAAATACGGAAACTCGAGGATGGGGAACTGAGACTGGGAGCAGAGGAGAGGAGCATGCACACTCCTAGGTCATTTCTAACTGATCCAGATGCAGAGATGCACAGAAAGTAGGGCAGCCTTCCCAATTTCCTGGCCCTCCGCAGTCAGTTCCCCATTTCTCTGAGCAGGGATCAGTCTCCAGTGAGCAGGTTCAACTGGCCACTTGGCCAACCAGTCTAGGTGGGACACAGTAACAGTCTGGACCTGGCAACCATGGGTGGGCTTGGCCAGTTTTAGAAAAGACTGAAGAGGAGATGAATCACCCAAACCAAATGTGGAACTGCACCCTTTGATGCTTGGATGAAATGTCCCTTTCTCTGGCTACGTTAGGCTAAACAGTCCCAGCGACCCCCACTGAGCTTTTCCAACTGCAACTGCTCTGTCAGCTGAACAGTGACCCGGACTGAGGAATTTAACTAAATGGAAAATACACCAACAAAAGGTGGTTTTGGTATGAGCTGTTTTCTCAGTGTAGCTCATTGTAGGGTCACACTCATATTGGCACAAAGGAAGGGGTAAAAATGCACTTTTCACTAGGGACTGCTCACACAACACAGCTGCTGGGAAAGGGTCTCAAGACCAACATGTGGAGGAGCAAATGTTCCACCTGCAGTTCACGTCATTAGACTTGATGCAGAGACCATGTGCCCGACAGTCTCAACACTGTCTCCCATCATGTCAGAAAGAAATTAACTATTCCCTTGTCTTTTATTGAGAAATTAAAATTTTAATATAAAAATTCATTTAGTCCAGATCAACCATGTATATTCTTAAAAAAAGTACACCCTATCCCTCGACCTGCTTTCATACCAGCTCTAAAAGCCCATTTGGAGAGAAATCAGGAATATGCAATTCATCATTTGTGACTTACGGTAAATGACAGACCCAAATGATTACAGCTCCTTTCACTAGAATTCAGGCTATTTTTATTAATACTCGTTTAACATTTGGGGGTCTCCTGCAATTTTTGCTTTGTTTTCATTTGACTTTTTACTTCCTTTCAAGGATCAGATACAAGCTGTTAAATCAATCTACATGAAGCAAGCCTGTAGAGAAAGACTCCTGAGAGCACTATGTGGTCATCTTGCCCTTTTGCAATTGTTGTTTTATATAAACCCACAATCTTTTACAGCGTTTGGGTAGAATATTGTAAAATGCTAAGATGAAAGCCAACTCAACTGTAGAATAGGTCATAGACTAGTTTCTTTTATTGGTCTAGATCCATTTTCACCCAAAAAAACCCCACTGTATGTGCACAAATGCATCTCAGAGGTACTACAACTCAATTAAAAATACACTGAATGACCAAAAGAACAGTTCCAGTCTTCAGAAATATCAGTATTCCACAAAATTAACATTAGAAATTGAAATGTCCAACCTTCAAATATGCGATCCAGACGTTGCCGCTTCACTTTGTGTTTGTCCATTAGAGACATAAGAGTGGAAGCTCAAAGAACGTCCCCACACAGCTTGGTGAAGGTCTTCTCACAACAGCCACCAGGCAGAAATGCTCTGTCTTTTATAAGCTTATTTCCACCTGTGAGCAGAAAGATAAACTTTAAAATGCATGATTTTTGGCACCTTTGTCCAGATGTTCCAAAGATGATCTGTATGTAATCTAAAGAATTAAAAAACCCCACGAAGTTCTTAAACCATATTAGGTAAACTGGTATTTCACAGCAAACTGTCATCTAAACACAGGGATACAAAGCACACGGCACAACTCGGACAAGCCAGTATAGAAATGCTCCAAGACAGCTGCTGTTCTCTGCCTTTTGACAGTCAAATACTTTTCTGCCCTTCCACTGAACAAACTGCCAGTCAGCGCAGGTGTCCCGCGAAGGCACAGCTCCACATTCCCATAAATCGAAGAAACATGTTCACCTGTTTGGAAAGCCACAACTTTGCATCACAAAGCTCAGAGTGAGAGGAAATACTCCTTTCACTCGTAACTTTCAAGCTCTTGACGATAAAGTAATCCAGAGTTTCAGCTTGGAAGTTGAAGGAAACCAAGTCAAGGGGCACAGACGCAAGGAAATGCATCCCGGTGACAACTGAGAATGCCAACATCTCTATCAACCAAATGGCATTTGGAGCAGGTTTATGCATGACCAGGCAAAGCTCTTTGGCAGCAGATACAGCCAGGCACTTTTCGGACACCGTGTAGCTGGGCAAGGCAGCACAAGGGCATTGCAACAAGCAGGCTGCATTTTAAGAAGCAGGAAGGGGGGATGGGGAGAGAGGAGGAAAAATCCCTCAACGAGAATCTAATCATAAGCAGTAGAATATAAAATGCTCAGGAGCAACTGGATGGAGTAAAACTAAAGATACAGATGCTCTATAAAGCGTAATCAGAGCACCACTTTTATTCACCTTTAAATATCTGAGTAGACTTTGAGAAACAAATGCAGAGCTCACTGTAGTACAAGCACTGTGCACACTAAAATGAGCCAAATAATTCACCCCCTTGTTTCTTTTTATTCCTGCCCAACAGCTTTCAACATCAGTGGACAGGATTAAATGGCCTTACAAGTGACTGAACCTAGAAATCTGCTTGTTTCTTTCTAGAGGCTGAACTTCACTAAAACCAAGCATAGGCACATTTCATTAACATATGATCAAGATTCATGAACTCCGAGTGAAACGATAAAGAAAAATATTTTGAGTATCAAGAACTGCACATTTGCATTTAAACGATCTTTACTAGTACTGCCCTGCTTGGTGCTTTGGGTCTTTTAATAAAGTTCCTTCTTTGTGGTTTTTTGGGTTTTTTTTGATTTAAAATGGAGTTAATGTGCAACATTCATCATGCTTTTAACACTTCATTCAGCCTCATCCTCCTCTTCGCTTCCCCTCCACACCTCTTTATCCTTAAATTCTAGATTCTTCTTCAGTTTTGCATAGTGTCTGATTCCAGCTGACTATAACATCCCATCATGAAGGGGAGAAGAAAAATTGATGAGGAATGCAGAATCCCATTTTTTTTACTTTTTAAAAAACAACAATGTTGCCATTTTAGAAATTCACTTTTACATTTCTCAACATTGATATTCTTCCAAAACATAATGTTCTTCAATATTGAACGTGGTTCTAAGATTACACAAGCATTATATCAAATCTAATTTTATAATCTTTTTATACAGATTATAAAACACATTTTATAATTTTAAAAGACAACTCTATAACTATATAACCACCAGCCTTTGCTTAGAGCCAACACGCCAAACCTGTGCACAAGATCAGCCCTAAACTAGTCTTGAATTTATTTGCTTATCACTACTGGTTTTTAATCTACTTCCTTCTAGACAGAAAGATCTAAAGCATGAAAGCCAAAACAGAATACAATGAACATTTTAAACACTAGTCTTGGTTTAAATTTTTATAGCTTATTTAATTTCCCATCTTGTAGAAACATACATGCCTGCTGGCCTCCTTGTGCTGTTTTGTTTATTCATTCAGCAAAAGATTTTTCCACTGTAGTCACTCTGCATACAAAGCTGGATGACAGCTGTGAAGAACAGACCATCTGTAACTATTGACCTACCACTGAAAGTGTCACCAGATGTTTTCTATCTGTCTACAGTAGCTTCAAAGCATACCATATAAATCAAGTATTTTTTTGCTTTCAAACATTGTTTTAAAATTATTTTATTGATAGTAAGTTGTCATAAGTTTAAATAAAAATTGAGCAAAAAGTAAATTAACATGTTAACACCATTCTAAGTTGAACCCTCATACAGTTTTATTACACATCATGTTACAACAGAAAGAGCAGATGATGATACAGGAAACGCTTCCCAGAAAAACAAAAGCCTTATAATTGTGGAAGTTAGTGCAATTACAAAACCACAACGTGAATAATTGTATTTGAGAAATTCACTAAAAATACAAGCACAGTGCCTAATGATCTAAAAACCTGAACACCAAACACCAAATAGTATTTAAGACCAGACTTCTGCAGTTCAATATTTTAAGGTTAAGTGAGAATCCAAGTGATTTAAGGACATAAAGTGCTTATCATATATGTCAAGTAGTACCTACAAAGCCATCTGAGATACCATCAAGGCCCAGAACCCTTTTGAGCAGTACACATTTTAGATCAAAATATACACTGTTGAAAACAATATTAGAGTTTTTCCTTCAGTTAAGCAGATGATTCCAGTGTATTTTTAAAGAGGATCTGTCTCTGGGTATTGCTGGAGCATTTAGCTCTTTCTTAAGAACGGAAGAGCTTTACTCTGAGACTTCAAGATAAAAGGAAAAGTGATTGTCCAACATGTTTCTAGAGCAAGCAAATTCTACACCAGGCCCTAAACCAGAAATGATAAACAAGTAAGTCAACTCTGAATTCAGTTTTCAAAACTGGTAATACTGGTAATGAATAAAGGATAAACATTAGCTGTGAGAGAGAAGATTTGAAGGAAGACCCATTCAAAAACCATGATCTCTCCAGAGGATGAAAAGGAAGCAAACAAAGAAATTAATTTTTTTAAGAGAGCAAAACTCTTAAGTTTTTTGCTTAAAAAAGGCCATGAGCAGGGACACCTTCCAGTGTATGTGTGGGTTGTGACAAATTCCAAGATGAGGGAAGGACTCCCCTCAAACCCAAAATGTTGCAGCATGCAGTGCTGGACCCTTTCCTTTGCATCAGTCTAATGGGAGAGTTTGGCATGACCAGACTGTGTTTCAACTAGATCTGAACAGAAAAACTGCATCACCTCAGATTAGTTACCCCACTCTTAAAGAGACCCAGAGCATAAACTCTCCTGAGCACAGACGTTCACCCATAGGCTATGAACTGCAGAAGGCTGATTTCTACCTTTGCCCCACTGTTAGCTGCAGGCAGAGATTTGTAGGCCACCCCAAATCACAAGATGAAGCACAAGAAATTCAAAACAGAAATGACATCCACAGAACAGATTGATAGGTCATTAGAGGATAAGGCTCTGAAGATTTGTGTCACCCTTGGGAATCTCAACCTTCGCTTAACTTAGCCATTCTAACTTATGGTCTAACCTTGGTCTGAAACTATAGTGAATTATTCAAACATTTTTTATGTCTACCAACAACAACCAAAAAGTATAATACAAGGCTATCACAAGAAACATTATAAGTTTACGTTCCAAATTCCAGTGCCATCAGTTCTGATGATCAAAAATTAGATAAATTTCCAAGACAACCCACACTAATGCTTTCCTTCTCCTTCCTTCCCATCCAAACTGATAACGTCTCTGTTTTCCATCACACCTCACAAGCCTTGAAATGGCCATTCTGCACAGCCCTGAAAGTAATAAGTAAATATAATCAAAGTGGTTTTCCTCATGTTAGAAATACTTCAATTTTCCTAAATAATTATACATTTTGTTTTGCAGTAACCGTTTATTTCAGTTAGTAAAAAGATCATTTAGTCCAACCCTCCTGCCATGAGCAGGGACACCTTCCACTAGACCAGGCTGTTCAAACCCCATCCAACATGGCCTGAAACACTTGCAATAAGGAAGTCTCCATACTTCTCTAGGCAATTGTTCCAGTGTCTCATCACCCTCACTATAAAAAAAACTTTATATCCAAGTCAACCATACCTCAAAGTTATTACTGAGAAATGGAAATGTATCTAAATTTCAAAATATTTCTGTAGTACATAACAAAGTAGCTTGTGTTTGGCAAAAGAGAGGATCTAGTTCTGTTGATGAAGAACAGAAAGTAAAATGATGTAAAAGGATACGAGAAGTTTCTTTTATTTGAACATTAACTTAGAGATGTATTTACTTTGCAAAGAGGTCAACTTTCTGAGGCTATGGCAAGAAATGGGCTCTAACGCTGAGAAAAGGAAAAATAAAGTTTATGATGTAAGAGAGAAACACTACTTTAAAAAGCTCTACAATTTGTAGTTGAAGCTTTCTAAAGTCAGTAGCAGCAGTATCAGTTCTGTATAAAACAAATTTTGGATCAGAGGACTGGTGTTTCGTAATGGGAGTTAGATAATGCTTACGTCTCAGAATTATACAGTGTACTACACCTAAGCATGGAATATGAAAGATTAATATCTGAACCTTTTTTTTCTTTCTATATTCCATTTATAAAAGTATTATTTAACACTACCTACCCATTGGAGTTTGAAAACTTGCCAATTAAAGATATGGAGGAACCTCAAATAAGAGGATGAGTAAAAGAGGGCAAAGACTTTTGTTTGGGTGTTTCTTCAAAATGCAGCAGAGACTGCTACCCCAACACTGGAACCTCCTCTTCGGAAGTTCTGCAGGACAGCTTTTGTTTTCACATCTTACATGCTTTCCTGAAGATCCTGTGACTTAAACTAAAAACTTCTGCCGTATGAAACCATCACATTACTATCACCGTGCTCAAAAATATTCCTGCAAAGATTCAAGCTACACTTAAAAATAAGTACGGCACGTTGAGCAGAACAAAAAGAGATTAATTGCCAGAAGAAAAAGTAAATGTCAGCCTTTTTGTGCAAAAATTGAAGCTATTCCATCTTGTCTTAGGAAAACTAATACTGAATTAAGAAGGAAATATATAATTATATTTGCCTGTCAGACAATTTATCTTGCCATTAAGTATGGTTAAGCCACTTTGCCTTACCATTAGATGTCAGTACAGTCTAAGAGAAACTGTACAGGGAGCTTCAAGATCAATAAATTAATCAAAAAAATGAAGCCATTACCAAATTAGACACTGAAAAGCATGTTAGCTACTCAGAAAAGGACTAAAACCCCAAACATTCTAATGACATTACCTAAATTTAAGGTGACTCTATCTCAAAAAGATGGAGGACTAGAAAAAGTGCCTGAACAGGCAGTAAGCATGGTCCAAGGCTTGCTGAAACACTCCCCCAGCCTGGAGACAATATGACTGAGTGGAGTACAACAAAGGCATATAAAATACACTCCATGTCTCAAATCGATGTCTGGGGACCACACAGTGAAATAGCAAGCCAGAATATTAAAAACAACAGGAAGCTTTGTCATGGAGTATGTAATTAAATTGTAACATCTGGTGTCACAGGTATTGTGGATGCCAAAACATTAAGTGGTTCTTAAAAGGGATAAGACAAGTTTATGGAAAACACATCAGTGGCCACTGATAACAAGAGCCACAGCACCAAGCCAGGTCAGAAATCCATAAGCTGGTTAATGCCAAAGGCAGAGAAAATGTCAGCACATGCTTTGTTCTCACAGTGAGCAATGACTGCACTGTGTTCCACTGACCAAATGTCTGTTTAGTTCAGCATCCAGCATTTGCCAAGAAACGAGGTGCTGCATAAAAAGAGCAGGAGCAGAATAAAGAGGATACTTCCTTCAAGCACCCACCAGTGGCCACTTCTGGAGACAGAAGACGGGAGAGATGGAGCTGCAGCCCCTTCCACACATGGGCACCCCTTATATTCTTAGGAAATGCAGAGACACACCACAAAATGGACTGATCCAGCCACATGGAAAGTGAAGCCCACAGCTCATGGGGATGCAGAAAAAACATCCTAAGACAAAACAAACAAGTTTTTTACCTGTTACAAGTTTTTTACCTGAAACCTATTACCTGTTAGAACTTCTAACAGGTTAGTACTAACACACGGCCAAAAGGAACTGCTGGAATTATCAAACTGCCCATCTCTCCAATGTAAAGCCTAAGAGACATCTAGAAAATCATCATAATTTTAAAACTGCCAGTGCCATAGACTCCACCCTAGTACATGGAAAGCTCTTCCAGCAGTAAGCGTCCTTTATTACTGGCTGGGTTTCCTTGGCTTAAACTTCCAATGATTAGATTTTCTTGCAGCTTTGCCTAGCAGATGGAAGAACTCCCTGATGTTCTTTGCACAGGTACCTGTTAGGTATCACCAAGCCATCCCTTGGTCTACTTGCAGAAGAGACCAAGCTCCTTGATACTCTCCTGGGAAGTCATATTTCTGATCCTAAACTGTGTCAAACCTGTGCATCCTTAAATTCAAGAGCAAGTCACTAAAATACTTCTTAGTGTGTGCTAGAACAACACAAAGCCTTCTAACTGCAGGAGCAGTTACATTCCATAGCCAAAGCAGAACTTTTACCACTCTCTTTCACAGTCCTTGAATACACTCAGGGACCATATGTGAGATTAAAAGACTTTGCACTCACTTCAGCAGTTTTTTCACCATTGGTGCAAAGCCAGTTCTTTTTAGGATGGGGTTCTCTGCCCCAGGAATACAGCCAACAGTGTCTCCTTCTGTATTTATGACCCAAAATTTGAATACAATTTCACAGGACCATCCAGGTTGGAAGAGAACTTCAATATCATCAGCACTTTTTTCTCTGTTTATGAGTGAAGGTGTTTTTTCCTGTTGATAAAAATGTTCAAAATAAGGCCAAGAACACCCCTTGTCATCACACCACTAAAACCAAGGCTTACGGGCTTTTGACATATTGTCCACTATTTTTTAATACTGTGAATTCCCTTTTGGACTGTTCTATCCTTTTAATTACTTTAGCATCAAATAAAATGCCTTCCAAAATTTAGTGTAATAATTTGATAATTGTAAGCCCTTATTTTTATGGCACAGGATGGTAAAATGGCCTTTTTGACAGGGAATATGGTGAAAACAGTAGAAGAGGTTGTGGTAGTAATTCTGTCATTAGAAGCTTTTTATGAGGTATTTGTCTTCACCATAAGGGTTTTTTCCCAGAGCTTTTTTTTTCCCCTTAGCAGCATTCTCTCTCAATTATACATCTGTCCACAAGCCAAAAATTACTCACTGCTGAAAATGAATTACTGCAGATGTGTATGACTACAGACAGATGGGAAGCATCTCTGCTATCTCAGATTTCTAGGTCATGAATAAAACTTCAATAGCTTCTCTAATAGCTTGAGTTCTTCAATTTTGAAGAACTCAAGCTATTAGAAAATTATTAAAGGCTAGCAACCTAAGACACGTACATTTTAAGTAAAATTGAAAGGATTTCTTTAGTGTCAGAAAACACTCACTCATTGAGCAGTATTACAGCTATGATTCTCATCAAACGGTATCTCTAAAAACTTCCATTTCAGGTATTCAGCACAGGCTTCTGCAGGAAGACCAGAACTATAACAAGCCTCAGTCTTAGTCATGAACAGATTTAAAGGAAGGAAAATGAAGCAGCTGGTGTGGTCTAATATCATGAACCTGATTCACTCACATGTTAATTCCTGGCTTTGCCTCTTACTCTCCCGACCTGAGGAATTCAACCTGATGGGTGCATCCTTCCCTTCACCCACTGCTGCTTTGGTTTGTAAAGCAACGCAGATCCACAGCCCAGTGCCCAGAGATCCTGTCACAACTACTGCCTTACAAAGTACTTTGGAACCTCCCAATGAAAACCATCTAAAAATTCCAGAAATGCCAAATAAGTCAGTTGTTAGGTCAGTGTTAATCACTTCTGCATTTTTCAAAGTTTGAAAAGAAAGAAAATTACATTGAAAGAAGATCAATCTCCACTCATTTTTTTTCTGAGCAGCCAGAAGAGCTGGAAGCCTTCCTCCTTTTTGGATATTTGGATAGAAGAGACAGCAACTGTGTAAATGAATGAAACACAATCTTAGGGATTTTAAGAGACAACAGCAGTGAAACTGAACTGCCTCTAATTCAAAACAGAAGATTGTCATTATTTGAATCAGAAACTCAAATGAATAATATGTATTTTTTAATGCACCTGAGAAAGCATAACAGGATGCAAAGTATTACTCAGTGCTCATGACAATAAAAAGGCTAATGTCTTGGTTAATGAATTCTCTAAGAAAGGAAACAATTACTGGTGCATTTCATGAATCTCTATTGCTAGAAAGGATTTGAACCAGCGAGGAGAAAAGATTACTCTTAACCTTTTATTGATTTATTGACCCTTTTTTTTTGTCTTCAAGAAAGACACAAACCCACATCAAAATGCCAGGCATATGGACTGCGTGCCTACTCTGCGTGTGAAACTGGTTCATCTGTCACGGATCTACTATTAAAAGTAGCCCATGGATGTCCAGAAACCTGTGCTTTACAGCTTAAAACTCCTGGTTAAAAAACCATATGATTCTGCAGTGGAAAAGAAAGAGTGGGGAAAAAAGAAAGCTCTACTCTTAAAATAAATAGGAAATTACATGTAAAGACATTTAGGTTAGAAATTTAGTTACGGCTAATTAAGTTTAGACAAAGAACTGTGGGTCCAGTGTTTTTTTCTCTACACCAAAAAGCCTCATGTGTTGGATACTGCAGGTCCAAAGGAGGCCTCTAGGCTGATGAGAGGCTTGGAGCATCTCTGCTACGGAGACCGGCTGAGAGAGCTGGCAGTCTCCTGCCTGGAGAAGAGAAGGCTCCAGGGAGACCTTGGAGCACCATGCAGTACCTAAAGGGGCTACAAGAGAGCTGGAGAGGAACTTTGGACAAGGTCATAGAGTGACAGGACAAGGGGGAAGGGCTTCACACTGACAGAGGGCAGGGTTAGATTGAATATTGGAAAGAAATTCTTTACTGTGAGGGTGGTGAGACATTGGAACAAGTTATCCAGAGAAGCTGTGGATGCCCCATCCCTGGAAGTGTTCCAGGCCAGACTGGGCAGGGCTTGGAGCAACCTAGCATGGTGGAAGGTGTCCCTGCCCATGGCAGGGGTTGGAACTGGGTGATCTTTAAGGTCCATCCCAACTCAAAGCATTTTATGATTCTATGGATATGTGCATCCTTGCTGCTGTGAGAAAGAACATCAAGTACTGGGAAAACATTTTTGAGATGGAATACTTTACTTTCCACTTGAAAAGTAAACTGTGTAATATTTAAATTTTACGACTGTGCATTATTTCTGCAATATTACTTTTATACCTAGAAAATATTTTAGTGAAGTAACTTTCTACAGCTAAGGCAAATACGATTCTTGGTCACATTTTTCATTTGCCCATATTACTGCCCTGTGGCAGCAACATGGAACCACAGCAGGATCAGTATCACAACACCATAAACCTTAGAATATAAATTTTTTCCCTATGGAAAGCTAACATCTCATCTTTGCAAGACGTGCACTACTGCAGCACTAGATTGGACACACCTGACATCCTTCATGTAAGGCATCTTTAAGCCAAGTAGGTATAAATTAATTTTGTAATATTTTGTGTTAATTAGAATACTCGTTATAGATTTTAAGAAAGGAAGATTAACTGTTTCACTCATTAACTACTACAGATATAATTTTTGCTCAGTTACTAGAAGAAGAAAGAAAAAAAAACAGGAAGCAAAAAACGAATCATTTTGTATGATTAGACTTCCAGAGACTGTTTCCAGTCATGTTCTGGTTGAAAAAAGAAAATACCAAGGATAAAGCTTTGGTGCTATAGCTCCTACTCTGCAGACTATGGCAACTCATTGCAGCCAGAATAAAAGATACCTGGTCTGCATATTTATCTATTTCTTGCTCAGATGTCCTGGTAAAACTAAATTTTTTTAGCAGCACCTAAATTAAAAATGCATTTTTAAAAAATTGTACATTGCCATGTATAAATTACATGTGTTTGGGTTTGGTTTGTTTTGTTGGGTTTTTTTTTTTAATGCATTACAAATGCTGGACCATTTCTTTCTCCCACTTTAATGAAAAGACAATTTCTATCATCTAAACATACTGACATGGTAAAGATCAAGTGGATTTACTCTGCATGTTCCATAAATCAATATTTAAAATATTATAAATGATGCAAATTTTACATGATCATTAATAATATTTAGCAATAGCATTTTTACATTCCTTTTACATTTCTGAAATGTAAGTCTACGGATATCTGGTACACAAATCCTCTGGAAGTTTGTGGAGTCAAAAGACCTAAGTTCCTTTATGAGCAGGTATAACTACAATAAAAAGGATTTTTCAAGTGTACCACTAGATACTGGAAAAATGTCTTCCCTCCTGACTAAGCAAAAAAGGCAATATAAGACAAGAGACCCAACAAGTGACAAGTTCCATTTACACCCTTTATGTTTTAACTTAAGCCATCTTTGTCAAGCTTTGCACCCTTACCCACACTCCCACAAGCCATAGAATAGTTTGGTTTTGAAGGGACCTTTAAAGATCATTTAGTCCAACCCCCTGCCCCTCCACGATGGTCAGGGACACCTTGGACTACACGGGGTCACTCAAAGCCTCATCCAACACTTCCAGTGATGGAGCATCCACAGATGTACAACCACACCAAGATGTTGCATTTTATAGATACAAAACAGTTTGCAAGTGCTATAAATTGTTGCTGTAAAAACCCCAACTATTAGAATATCTATCTGTCAAAATGGAAAATACTACTGAATTCTACAAAAATGCCTAAAAGTTTAATTACCAGCTTATTTCCCACTGTGGCTCCCTCACCCTTGGATTCCTGGAAACAGCTATCCAGCCTCAAAGGCGTCACTGACCCTCTTTCCACAATCAAATTTCATACTCAGCTAGAGGAATTGTTTAATTAGCAATTCTTTCCCCCACACTTTGGTGTCAATCTCCATCTCCTGACATGACATTTCATTAAGAAATTTCCAGCCAACTATACTCCCATCTCAATCACAATAATACAGTGCACTTTCACACCTTGCTAAATTCTATACACAATTTTTGTTGCAATTACAGGGATTGCTTATTTAGAAGATTCATGTTAGTGGCTGGGATATTGAATCCCTTAGCACAATTGAATGCGGGGAAACAAAGAATTAAAAGTACAGTTAGATAGCCTCACGCATCTGAAACTGGCTGACAACTGTGTTTTATATAATATAATATAATATATTGTAACCAACTCTACTCATTTTCCAAACTGATTTTCTTTTGTCTATATTCATCATTTAAGCTCATCCACTCATTCTTTTATTCAGTAAGAAGGTAAAGGAGAGAATTACAGTCCCTACAAGGCTGCTTTGCTGATGTTCTGCAAAATTTGCTTTCAGATACAGTTTTTGAACTGGATTTTCCTCTCTTCTGTTCATATAGTGCTGAGATGTCTCTCTCTAGAGAAAGGACCTTAAAAACCTGCGACCTGTGTTCTTCATCTCTGCATTCTAAAGTTACGTTTAAGAGCTCTCAAAAGTCACAGAGCAGCAAGCTTGCTCAGTTTTTGAGACCCACTTCAATGCAAAACTATTTGGTCTTTCCTGTAAAACAATTC
Source organism: Gymnorhina tibicen (assembly GCA_013399875.1). NCBI lineage: Eukaryota > Metazoa > Chordata > Aves > Passeriformes > Artamidae > Gymnorhina > Gymnorhina tibicen. The sequence continues at coordinate 345,808 of VXAZ01010275.1, forward strand.
TGAAGTTTGCAGAGCAGGACGAACAGGCACTGAAATCATTATGCAGGTGTGAGAAATCTTGGGAAGTTTCTTCATGCTCACGTCAGAATGCAAGATCCCCACAGTATACACAGCCATAACCTGGCATAGTTAAGTCCGTCCAAACACACAAAACTTTTGTTTTATTCCAGAAGGGTTTTAGGGCAATTACATTCATCATAGCATCTCAGTATCTTTCTGAGATGTAACTGATGTAACTATAAATTACCACAGTTTATACTCTCTATCTGGGAAGAGAACTCTCTGTGCAGCCAGATATTTTTAGTTTCCTTATTTGAACATATATGCTGGTTTGTATCTGTTACAGAAGAAAGATCAACCAAGTGTACTTGGCAGCTGATCTGGAAAGTGATAAGACCATAATAGTCTTTAATGGAAACTAATTTCAGTCCTACACTACACTAGGAAATAAAATTTCCAGCCCATATTAACTTGAAGGTTAGCTCTTCTTGATTACTTAGAATGCATCTGTTACTGAAGAGGGCAGTTTTAATCTAGAAGTTTTAAACTGTTGAAAGTTCATAGCACCTTGAAAATAAGGCCAAAGCTGTGAATATAATATTCCTTCAAGATCTAAGTAGAGACTTCAAAAAAATCGTAAAAAGACTGGGAGTTAGACATGGACAAAGTAGTTTGCATGCCTCAAGAATGGTGTTCCTTAATTCTGGAAGAGAGCTAGAGGTGTGAGATGAGACGTAGCATTGCACATTATGTGCAGCACCCAAGCCACCACTTCACATCCTCAAACCTCTTAACCCCTTATCAGGCAGATAACTATAAATGAAGAATTATTCCTTGTGGGACTCTTCCTAGAGGAGATGTGGTGGTGTCAGACTGTGTCACTATATACTGAATATGCTTCTTTAAGAAACCCTTGAACCATTTGACTGTATTGATCTCCTGTCAGAGAGAAGAATGACATTTCTTGCCTATGAGAATGTCACACTGTCACCAAGAATGAGAGGAGACATCCACTCACCACCCATCAGTGAGTCCCTCAGTAGTGGCCTGTGCTGCTCTCCAAGGCACGCTCTGCCACAGTGCTGACTTTTAAAAAGGTCTAGATAAAAATTTACATAAAGTAGATCAACTTCCCATTGATTTCTGGTATACTATGAGCTCTTCCAGTAATGCCACATGAATTATATTTGGCTGGAATTAGAGTACCTGGAGAAAAACAGGGTTTTGCAGTCTTGCATCCAGGAGGAAAAACAGAACTCTTCCAGCAAAACCTCACTGTGCTACTTGTAATTATCAGTAGTCCAAGTTGTTTGTAATTCTTCCACTGGCCAACTACTCCAAAAGTACCACTCAAAGGGTGTTCCTCAGATGATCTGCAGGAATCACTGTGCGAAATTGCTGCTTTTGGAATCTGCTTTCATAGCTGGGAAACCTTAGTATTTACTGTTTTCCTTACTTTTGGAGCATCACAATACTTGCTGTCCTATCTTCTTTGCACCACAACCTCCTCACCTCCTCCTCAAGATGACTCCTGAACTCTGCGTGGTGTTGCTTATTCCTCCTTGGTCCTTCACAGCTGTTAACTACACTGTGAGGAAAGGAAAACTCCTAAGCCCAGCAGACTGTCTGGATTATTCCCTCAGTTACCTAAGAACTGAGTGAAACTTGGGCTCTCCTTCTGAATATGGGAGCCTGTATGGAAGGGACTCAGTACCAATTGCCTCTTATCCTTTCCTTCCATAGCATTAGCATCTCCACTAAAATACTTAAAACTATTTCAAAGCTTAATATTAGACCCTAAATAGCCAAATTATATTGTCCTATCTCCAGAAAACAAAGGAGACAAAACCAAAAAATCCACTTTTGTAAATAGCAAATTCAAAACAAACTTCAGAAGAGACAACCCTGGTGTACCTTATAAAACAAATACTAGGAGATGCTTGTTTAACTAAGAAGAAAAATATTTTCCTCCATAGTCTGAAGACAGGTTGCAGCAACTTTATTAAACCATATCCAGACTACGGTTAGAACTGCAGTAATGCCAAAAAAATCCTGTAAGAGATGCCCTGACTCTAAATGTAAGCAAGTAAGCACCAAAAGAAGTCTTCATTTTCAAAAAAACTCTTAAAACAAGTAGACTTAAAGAAAAAGCAAACAGTGGTCTACAACATAACCATAGTATTTTCATATGTAGAGAACCAAGAATGCAAACTACAACTTATATGGTCTCATTATAAACACCGTAATTTTAATGTTTAATTTATTGTACATAAATGAGTTTTAAACCAGGTAAAATATAATAATTATGGAATCTGCATATGTGGAAAAAACATGAGAACCAGGGCCCAGATAATATTCCTATTGCTTTGGTTGCTGGTATTATTTCTTCAGAAGTAGTTCAAAGACTGCCCCCAGAATTTAAAGACCCTGAAACCTTTTCTTGAATATTTGAATAACAGCTCTTCCTATACATAATTAGATTTGAAAACATAAAAGTCTTTTGCTTGAATAAATAACATCAGAAGTTCAAGACTCCAAGATGAGTATATTTGCAATTATATTACAGTTCAAAAGCAAATAAAATATTGTTCCCTGAAAAATCAAGTCTTAAAATAGACCAAAGTACAACATGTGCTTTTGTTTTATCTGAGTGTTGCATATCTGGACCGAGACTGTTAGCTTCTCTGTGTCAAGATCTAGCTGAAAATTATCTGCATCAAGGGAGTAAAATGTCAGATTCTGAATATCTGACAATTCTACAACAGATGGCCTTAAATATTAGTGATTCAGTTGTTGCTGGCATTAGGTCAGTTCTTTACTTGTTAATTAAGGACCTACATTTTGAACTATTATTTTGTTATAAAATGCCCATCGGGCAAAAAAAAATTTAGAAAACACATGGCTAAAGATTTTAGAAAGCTTGCTCTCTGTGCTAGAATTTCCATCCTGGCTGATTAATAAAATTCCAGGTTGGGAAAAAACCTCCACTCCCAGTTGTTTTAATAAGACCCAGATCTTGCTTTTAGTAAATACTGGCAGTATGCAGGTGCAGAAATGCTCAACCCCATCCATTTCACCTCATGTGAGGATGTATTTTATAGTTTAAGATGCTCAGATAGCAAACGTTCAGCGTCTTTCTTCCAGAGGGCACAGTCTGGCTTTGGAAAGCAAGTCACAGGAGGGGTGACAAGAGGCGGTTATTTTTGCTCTGCAAAGGAATATCAAGAGTCAGTCCTTGTCCACCACAAACTGGAGCTTGTTGAGAGTTCACTCATCATTTGTATCCCAAAGCTGAGTTTGTCCTTCTCCTTCAGACAGGACCTGCCTCTCCCTGTGCATCACTGCTGAATCTCCCTATCTCCTCTTCCCTCTTGCAGCTGAAAACAGAACATTTAATCTTGTCTAACTTTCAAGTCCACCACAAATTGCCCCAAGATGCTCAAGGCAGCTTTAGGACCCAGAGAAATGCCCCTGTCACACTCTCCCACATCCTGCCTCGGGAATGGTTCCAGCAAGGAGGTGAAGGAGTGCCATGCAACTTCTTACACAGACTACACACGAACAGATTCTTGCACTGGAATCAACTGAAGAAAAGTGAAATGCCTCAAAGAGATAAAATTCAGTAGTGCAATTGCTCATTAAGCCCAAGATCACCCTAAATTAAATCAAAGTTATCCTATAACTGAGGAAAACCAAATAGCAAGTAATTGCTATGCCACCACAATGACAACAACCTCTCTGCTTGATATTTTCTTTCCATTGGCATGTCCTCTGTGTGGAAATACATTCCCCCAAACCACTTCCTCTAAGCTAGTCTAGATTCACATTGGTGATGAGACCCTCACCAGCAGTTACAACTGGGAGCAATTCCCCAAAGAACCCAAAACTAAAGCTTGTTCCCTCCTGAAGCATCACTTTGTTATCTGATGCTTTGAAATCTATATGTGAGAGCACATAAGGGTTGGCAATTATACAGTTGAGTATTTATAAACTCTAAAAATATTACCATATGTTAGAAAGCAAAAATGATACACCACTAAATAAACTTTCCCCTTCCATTAGATGCACATTCCCTGAAAAAAAAAATTAGGCAGTAATCAGCTTTGACAATACATATTTAAATGTAAGATAAAATTACTTTTTTTAAAAGAAAGAAATGAAATTTTGCCTGAGTATGCAATTTTCAAGTATTTCTATGCAATGACAGATTTAACAGTAGCCAGAAGATGCATTTGAAGAAATGGAAATATTAAGCTTAGAAATCTAACTTTCATAATTTCTTTACAACTACCCAAACACTGCCCTGAAATACCATGGAACACTGATTTGCTTTTAAATAGCAGAGATATCTTTGACTTCTGCAAGAGGCAAACATAGCAACTTCAGACCTTTTAAACTAAGCCCTGACAAGTATTTCACTTCAGTTATAAGTTACACTTATAAAAATGTTTTATTTAAATGGACAATAAGTACAACAATCAACTTTTTAGAATGTGCCCTTTTGAAAGAAATCCTTCTTGACACATTTCATTTTGGTTTCCATCCATGTAGAAGCAGTTATCTAATGTTTAACATAAGCTATAGATGCAGTTCTGGAAGTTACATTGGTCAGACTTGGCAGTGGATAAAATTGCTGTTTCTTTGCTTTTTGTTTGATGTTAGATGGCCATTTCTAACTGGCTCTGCTTGCCCCAGAGGGCACAGCTGGAGAAGTGCACAGCACAAACGCAACGGGCTCAGAGAGCAGCAAAGCATCTGCCACTGTTCCCAAAGTGAATCACTTGACCCATTCTAATTCTTAATTCTCTATTGCTTCTTAAAAGTAACAAATTTGACAACACTGAAAAAAAAACCAGCAGGAAATTAGGAATCATTAAAACATCCTATAATCCTGAGAACAAATGGCTGCCCATGGATCCAGTGAGCAATTTTTGATCACAGGGGGTGGGATGCTTTTTACTGCATATCCCAAGGACTGAAAGAACAACGCCATAAATTAATAATAGTGAGTCTAATAGTGAGTCTATAAAGGTTGAATTGATACTGACATCTTGGATATTATTACAGTAAATGACAGATTAATGGACCAAGGCACAAGATCCCAAAAGTCGTCCTAGATATTTAATTACTAGGAAGTAACCAATAATCATATTAATTAGCACAGTTAAAAATCCCATCGAGTAGTAGATGATTTCAAAGGAAATTTTGGCTATAACAATGACAAGTTAAGTAATAATTTAGGCCAATGCCAGCACAGAATAAATGATTTAATGATCCCCATAGAAAGTTTTATTTTACTGAGATCTATATCTGACCCCTATTATACACTAAAAGCCATGCCTAAAACCAATTATAAGAACTATTGTTGGTACTCTCAATTACAAAGAAATTTTCTTCTCAATTGTCATTCCATCAAAATTAAATACATAATATGGAACTCAATGCATCTTTCTGGCATCTCAAGAGCAATCGGAGCTATTGATGATTAAACATTTTATTAAAAAAAAATAACTGCAAGTCTTCAGTGCTCAATTTCCCGGATTATAAAAAAAATCAAAGCATTTTGCACCAATATATATTTCTAAATGCAACATATTGTTATAATTCCTAAGTGAATCATGGAATGGGTTGAAAAGGGTCTTAAAGAGTCCATCTCATTCCAAAACCCTACCATGGGAAGGGACACCTGCCACCTATCCAGGGTGCTCAGGGCCCCGTCCAGCCTGGCCTTGAACATTTCCTGGGATGGGGCAGCCACAGTTTCTCTGGGCAGCCTGTGCCAGGGCCTCACCACCCTCACAGAAAACAATTTCTTCCTAATATCTAACCTAAATTTCCCTGCTTTCAGTTTGAACCCATTACTCCTTGTCCTATCGCTACAGTTCCTGATCAATGAACACCAATGGCAAGACTGATTTATCACTGCACAGAACTAAAAAAGAGTTGTGAACTTCAGATTTCACATGATTAAAAGTTTATTTTAAAAATAGAATACCTTTCAAACTTGACTTTCATCAAATGTAACAAGTACTCCACGCAAAATAAAGGGTTTTGTGATGAAGTGAACCTTTTTAAACTAAAGGTGTGTATTGAGTCTCTAGCTTTACGAAACAAAGGAAAAAAATCTTCACTTAAAGGGTGGTCAGACACTGGAACAGGCTGCCCAGGGAAGAGGTGGAATCACCATCCCTGGAAGTATTCAAAAGACGTGTGGGTGTGGCACCTGGGGACATAGTGGTGAACACAGCTGTGCTGGGTTAATGGTTGGACTCAATGATCTTAGAGGTCTTTTACACCCTTAATGACTCTACGATTTTTAGAGGTAATACTTTTTATACATATAAAATCTACATATCCTCTATAAATCCTATTCAGCAATAAAACATTTGTATTCCAATTCTGCACACTGTCTTTGCTCAGATCACATCCTGCTTCTGCACAAATCCTGCTTGTGAATGATACCAGGCAGCAACAAGGATAATTGTCACATATCAATCAAACATCACGTAAAAAGGCAGTTCAACTGACAAAACATGACCTGAATGATGGAATACTCAATTAAAAATCAAGAACTAATGGAAACAAGATTCTTGACTAACTTGACTTCCCTTATGTTTGCCATGGTCTAAAAGCAGGCTGTTATTGCGTTAGTCTAAAATAATCTAGTTTTATACTTATTTTATATATGTGTGTACTCAACAGTCTAAATCTTTAAATATCTTCATTAAAAATTTCCTACTGTGCTAATGCAATAGGCATTTTTTTAAAACTTACTGGCTATTTAGATCCAGAGTCATTCTAATTTTGATGTTAGACCAGTTGACTCATATGTTCATTCAAACATATTCATGTTTTCAGAGTTATACCTGCTACTCACGAGAGACAGGACAGGAAAAAAGATATCTAAAAACAGAAGGAAATAACAAATACCTGCTTTTCAAGTCCATATTCAATTTGTACTACTTACACTATTGTTTTCCTTCAGTGAGCAATTCCCTTAAAAGCTTAATTTTTTAACCAAGTTTGTTTTCAGGAAAAGAAATATAGCTTCCAGAAATTATTTGAGCAACAACGATTAATCTCTTTAGTACTCGAAAGTAGTTATAAACTAGACATTAACCTGCAAATATGCTGGACAATCATTATGGAAGTAAGTGAGCATTTAAGGTAGCACATCCCTTAACAGAAAGACGTAAATAATGAATACAGAATTAATGGGAAAGTTCTCCAGTTCCATTGCAAAATTGAAATTTAAACCAAAGGCAAAGTTATAACGAACTTCAGAAAAAGACTTTCCTACAGCAAGATCATTAATCGCTTTCAAGTTTTTTAAATGGACAAAAGGATAAAGCATCCACATAAAATATAACTGTAAAAATCCTATGTTATCAAAAGAAATGTGCAGTAATTCATCTAGACAGTTCTCACTCTAATGCCACTGTATGATTACTGAGGTTAAAAATGGGATCATGGAATAAAGAAGATTAATTTCTCAGAAGTTTTTACAGCTGAAAGTGGACACTATAGATTAACTACAAAGACAAGAAATCTAGGCCCTACAAGGATGAAAAATTTAGACCATCTGTATTACATCAAGTATTACTTTGTGCATTATTCTTGGCTTTTCATCAAATTCTGACCCTTAAAAACGTTCTTTTTGTTTAAAGCTTTAAAGACTACAGCTGTTCTTATTACTGGTTTTGGAAATCACTGCTCAAAACCTTTAAAATGGAAAATATCTGAAAAGACTCAGCAAAACTGATATTTACAAAAAAAAGCTTATAACTAAAGTAAACTTTCAACATTCTGAAGATGAAAATAGAAAGAACAAATAATCAGTATAAACACAACTGGCTTCAGACAGCTTCAGGAAGAAACTATGAAATATGGGAAAATTATTTAAATATTATATGCTGGTTATTGGTGAATATTGAAATATAAGGCACAGAAGGCTTTTCTCCTCTGAAAATAAAAAGAAGGATCTGTATACTGGATTTGAATTTATCACACCTGTTGCTTACTCTGAGAGTTAAATTAGAAAGAATCATTCTAAAATAATGATTCCAAAATAACTTGGAATAACCAGTTATAAAATTACAGTAAGAAAATGTTGGCATTCATTTAATTCATCTGTTGCAACCCTTTTACTGAAGTAGTAGAACAAAGTTATACAAATATCTATGTTCTACAAACAGCAATAAAAAAAAAATACAATGTATAGATTCTAAATAAGCACATGTATCAGAAAATAAAAAGGAATTTCTACAGCTACAAACCAGCAGCCTCCTCTCCTCCACACATTTTATGTTTTAATTCTCCAATATATAATGACAAATGTACGAGAGAGCATCTCTCATGGTTTTAAGACCTAAAATAAGCTTTGCAATCAATGTATCTGTAGCGGTCTCATTTCAGTCCTCACAATAAAAATTACAGCAAATAGAATCAGAAGCAGAGCAGCTTTATTGCTCTGAGGTTGCACCTGAGATAACCAGGGAGGAAATGTAAGAATTAATCAGCAGATTAATAAGGCAAAATGGCTCAAAATCTTGCTCTGTGACACGCTGCTACCGTTCCCACAAAAGAGAACCAAGGTTTTAGCTATTGAACAATTGCCCATCTATTGCTACAGGTAGGCCCAGAGGTCTGCTGGCCAACCAGAGGCTGCAGGACTCCACTGCACAGCCCAGAATAAGGTAACTTCATACAACCCACAGCTGGCTTAGGCAATGTCCAGAACTACACCCCCGGTATTCGGGCAGCTACAGGGAAAACTCAGGAAGCAATCCAAGCAATTTGCTTTTATGTCATAAAATAACCTATGGAGCTTTGTATACCCAAAGTGAGCTATTGCTTCAGGTCCGATCTGTCTTCCCAAGAGGCATGGAACACTTCTGGAATTCCTCACTTTTGACATTTATTTGATCTTCAAATCTCAAGTACATTTGTACAGCTCCAAATATAATCTAAAGTTCTTTAGGCTACTCCTCTGGGAATGTTCCAATGACATTCAGAAGTCTGCTGTCATAGAATCACAGAAGATTGGGATTTTAAAATCATCTCATTCCAATCATCTCCTCCTGCCATGGGCAAGGATACCTTCCACTAGAGCAGGTTGTTCAGAGCTCTATCCAACCTGCCCTTGAACACTTCCAGGGATGGGGCAGCCACAGCTTCTCTGGGCAACCTGTGCCAGCACCTGCCACCCTCTGGGTAAAGATCCTTTCTAATATCCAACCCAAACCTCTCCTGACACAACTTCAGGCCATTTCCTCTTAGCATCTGCCATCTCAACCATACATATGCCTATGTACCTGCATCTCATTCCTGGCAAGAGGTTAAGGAAAAGGTAAGATCTGCCAGTTTCCAGACTCCCCCAGCACAAACCTAAAAGGCCTGGTCCTATGTTTATAGCAAACAACAGCTTTAACAACAATCCTCAAGTAGTATGATTTCTTAGAAAATTTGTGTCATGTCTTCTGCCAACCTGCTGCCAAAAATTTAAGGAATTGCTTCATGCCAGCTATGCTAAAGCCTTGCCAGAGGACAGTGAGCAAGCGAGGTCTCCACAGAACTAAAAGCCAAATTTAAAGAAATTCAAACAAAGTGAGTGGGTAGAAATAAAGTGTACACCTCAATACAGAACTCCCAGGAAGGCAGTCAAAGGAAGAGAATAGCTTTGGAAATAGGCAGGGACACCACGGATGGGCAGTGGCAGCTCTTTGTGCAAAGCTGAGGCCCAAGAGGATGGAGCTTTGCCAGGCAATGGCGAAACGGCTCTGCTGAGAGCTCGTGGGTGGAGATCAGAGGGAAGGCAAAGGAAGAGGATGTGATGGTGTTATTCTGCATGTAGCAAATGTCCTGTGATCACTCTGAAACAACCTCCAGCCCAGCAAAACCAGCAACACCTTACCTGCCCTGCCACAATGCAGCCTCAAAATGAAGGTGCAAATCTGAACTGGTCACTGGGCAAACCACGAAGTCTTCCAGAAACACGACAAAGACTTTTCTTCCTGGACTCCAAAATTCTAACTCAAAACATCAGGTATTCCCACCTTTGGGACAAAAAACAGACCAAAAAGCAACCAAAAACCCCACCCTAAACACCACAAAGCTCAAATTACGTGCACTACTACTTCTAATTTTCAGGACTAAAAACTACATAAAACCCTACAAAATAAAATCTCAGAGGAAAAACAGCTTTACTAATTTATGAAAAATCATGATTCAGAGCACCTCCCCTCCTTTTTCTACCAGCAATGAGGCAGAATTGCACTCTACAAATGTTCAGTAGAGTGGATTTTCAGGTGATCTCACATTTATTACACAAGCTTAAAGCAGAGCACCATACCTAACAAAATGAGATTCAAGTGATTCTGCCTGTATGCTTCTGATTCAGAATAATTTACAGTCAATTTACTTTCCAACTGTTTTAAAGTTTTTTGTCTGAAGAAGAAATCAGAGGGGAAAAAGGACTCAAAAAAGACATGAGTACAGGCACCGCAGGACTCCCTGGTTTCACATCATCCAGCAAAAAGAGCTCTGAAGAATGTGACAGCCAGTCCTCTGATCTGTGATTCCTTGATGTCTCCTCCTAAAGCACTTCCTTCAGTTTCAAGTAACAAGATGAAGATGATACCTTTTCCCCAGTCCTTGAGTCCGACACTGAAGTCCTTCAACAGACTAATACAAATGAAAATAAAATTAGCCCTTTTGTAAAGACCTAAGACCTCAAATATAAAATAAACATTGTGTATCTACTAGCACTGATTTAAGCTTATTTGAACTGAGCAAAATCAAATATTAAGTTTTTACTTCTTTGCTTTAAATGCATCTACATAAGAGCAAATATATTTTATTTATATAGTTATCCCTGGAGAGAGAGTTCAAGTTATTTTTTTAAAGATGGTGAAACTTTGAACTTCAGATGCCTACATAAGATGCATTAAAAACTCTTAAAGAAGCATTTATGTTCAAATCCTAGTGTGATAATACTCGTACTGTCAACACGGGAAACTGAATCTGCAAGGCATGAAAAACTTTGGAGGTCACCAGTTTAAAAATCTCCGTTTGATTATTCTGCAATGATTAGAACTTTGCTTCCCCACAGCATAAATTGTCTCACTGTACAAAAAGAAAGAAAAAAAGGGAGTAAAGCAGTAAAAAAAGGCCCTTGCAGTTTGATATTGATTCTCTTAGAGTTGTTCCAAAGGAGAGTGTTTCTTCTTGAAGACAAAATATAGACTGTCTTCTCTTTTAGTGACAGCCATACTAACTCAGCTGTCTTCTATTGAAAAACATGTCAGACTTGTGCCTGCTAGAACAGGGCTTTTTCCCCCAGAAAAGACCTCAGAAATGTATTTGTAATATTTGCAGTGATTTTTTTTTCCTCCCTTTCAGAAAAAAGGGTTAGCCACATTTCATTTTTACCTTTTGTTCCATCTTCCTTCCCCTTGGTCCCATTCTCAGCTACAATTGAAAGCATCAGTTGTAACTCTGGAACACTAAAATGGGATATTCTTCATTACTTCCCATTAGAAAGTACAGTGTAGTAACACTGAATATTGCTCACAACTGCACTGCACTCCAAAAATGCCTTTAGTACTTCCTTTTTTGGCAAAGTAAACTGCACCTCTACATTAACAGATGTGTGTTTCTTAATTTAAAAAAAAAATCCCAGCTATAACAGTTACTGATTCAAGCATTTTTAGCACATTTATTGTGTCCTCCTTGTCCAAATACATTTTATATTTGGTGTGTGCTGCAAGAAAACAAGACATTGTAGGGCTATTCTCAAACTAGCAAAGGCCTTTAAAAGCAACGTTTAACTTCTGTGACTTGTTCAATCAACTCCAATTAAATCACTTGGTAAGAATGGATTACTCCCAGGAGGGAATGCTGCAGATATTAAGTCATTACACTTTACAGGGAAAGTGAGATATTTCTGTATTTAGACAATTTATAGAATACTGCAGTTAGTAAAAATTGATTATAGCTGTACATCATTGATAAAAACCTTAATGGATTAATAACATCTATTTCAGATAAACACAATTTTTGATGGATGAACACAAAAAACTCAATTCTGGAGACATGTAGTTGTGTATATGCACCTAATAACCTACTACGAATTTGAGGTAAAAAGTAATTTAATCCACATATTTCTGTTCTAGGCATCAGTTCCTAAAGTGCTTATTAGAATCATTCCAAGTATTTTTCTCTCTTATAGTTAGAACACACTAAATCATTAAATTCAAAAGAAAAAAAATTACCAAAGATGTTTCCAGACACCCTTTGCATCCAGAAATTCCAGCCAAGATGACTTTAGACTTGTTCTTATTGCACCACCCGGAGACATGAAAGACCTGTTAAGTCATCTTAATAGAGAACTTGTCCCTGGGGTGTCTTCTGCAAGTGATACATTTCATTGACTCTGATAGTAAAAGGGTCATAAGCAGAAGCAACAAATATGCAATGTAGCACTGAATGTACATTCTGGATTTATTAGAGAAAATTGAAAGCATTGCAGCACCAAAACCTAATACACCATTAAATACAGCATAAAACACAATAAATACCTCTGTACCTTACTTTTATTATATATTTTAGGAATATTTTAAGCCACAGTACATTAAGCTATTTTACTCCCAGCATGGGGCTCTGGAGGTGATACATGAGAGCTCCATCTTATTTCTCCTCTTCAGAATGTTCTTATTTATATTTCATATGCAGTTTGTCACAACTTAATTTAAATAGCTGTTAAAGAATTGTTAATCTGGTCCTAAACCCATTATATGCTTTTACATCACATTCAAGAAATACAGTATTTAGAACGTCTAAGTTGTTTTTCTGTGTATATACCTAAAAATATACAGCCTTTAAGACAGCAGTCAGTACACATCATTGGAACATATTATAGCAAAATGTAATAACATTTGTAGAAAGCATGAGATTCAGTGTTCAGTATGAAGAGCAAAGACTGATGCTGAGAAATGTTTCTTTTTTGTAAGTTGATAGGATAAACACACCCCTGGAACATTCTGTCCATGGCAGGAGACTAAAAAAAAAAAAAAAAAGCCAAATTAGTTGTTCAATGCTGACAGAGTGAATGGGACTTTGCCCAAAAAAACCTCACATGCATTAGAAAAATTCTGTCAAAAAACAAGCTTAGTACTACATCTTCTTTGTGAAGAATGCACCTCCATCCTCTAAATAGAGATAAACTCGATTTGTCCAGTAAAAGGGGTTAGGCACTCTCACGGACACTGATGGACAAATGAAGCCACCTTTAAATGCAGCTCTGGAAACACAGTAGGAAAGGTGACCAAGAACTGAAAGTGCAAGTCCTCCAGATACCTGTTAGTCTGAAACCTCTTAAAAGTAAATGAAGTAAAAAAAGTAAATGAGTAAAATGAACAAGAACTTGAAATGTATAATCAAACACTGACTTTTCCCATACTCAACAGCTGACAAAAGGCTCAGGATTCGCAAATCTCATCTCTAACAAAAAAAAAACAGAACAAATACAAGCAAAATCAGATCATACAAACTGGAAAAAAAGGAAAAACAACCCCAACTTAAGCTGCCACTGGACTGTTGTATCTTTGGGAGCTTTTTCTACTTGTCTTCTCAGAGATATTAGATTGTGTCATGACCAAGTGGTGCAGCTTTATTGAGTTTAAAATAGCAGACAAAGATTAATGCAATACAGCAGCCTTTATGAACTTAGCAGCAGTGTAAGGACTGGAACTGGAAATTCAACAGACAAACATAACCACAAGGATGCCCATGCATCAACTACTGCATCCAGGAGGTCTTCACATGTACATTTTTTGTTTGGTTTTGGGTTTTTTTATACTACATATGCTTTTAACTGAACTGCAGCATTTTGTACAGTTTAAAGAACCGGATTCAATTCAAGTTTATTTTATTTTTCTCTGCTCATTCTGAAGCAAAATACTAGCCATTTCTAGATCCATGACTCATAAAAAACTTTAGATCTTTGCTGTGATTAAGCTATTTGCGTTTATACAGGACAGGTACAATAGGCAAATTGTGCAGCAAAAAAAAAGCAGAGGCTTTAAAAAAATTACCAAAATCAGTAAACTTTCAAGACTTCGAATTAGTGACACCTCACCTTTTGTCCTATCAGACAGAAAAAAGGTCACCAAAATAAGATGGATCATGCAAATGCCCCCAAAAGTAAGTGCCTGCCTATGATACATCAAAATAAATCTTCTTCCCTGTAACTACGTAGAAAATACCATCCTGATGACTTCTGTTAGCTGTTGCTACATTTTATGCTTCAAAAGCATTCATAAACTATTCAAAAAACCCTCATGTGGGAAAATGTAGCTGTTTTTCAGAACATCAATACTAGGTTCCTATATATCTAAGCCAATTGATTTGATTCTTTACCAGCTATATAGATAAACACAAAAATAAACTATTTTGTGAACATTCTGCAGTTCCTCTGAGAGCAGCTGTTACTGTAAACATGTTTCGCTAGAGGCAAATTCTGTTCTTTCTCTTTTCATGTAATTCCTGCCTTCCTCTAATTTTCAAGGTTGCTTTAGTGGGAATAAAACAATAGGCAGCCAAGCCAGATAGCACTGTAGTTTAAGTTTTACAAAAATGTTTCCCCACACAGTAATACATATTTATACACACAAATCTTCCAGCTCCTGAGGATGCAAAGTTTGAGTCAATTCTTGGGTTTGTTGCGGGTTTTTTTTCCAGGGAAAGCTTTTACAAACCATCACAAACTGCACTACTACAGTTCTGAAGCTACTCAATACTAACATCCAGTTTTCTGCATGAGATTTTTGAATTGCTATATGAATTCTGCTTATTTCAGTTACAGTTTAGTTCATATAAATATTTTATTATCAAAACAAAGAAGAAATGTTCTAGCTGATTTTTCCAAATTCCCCTACAAAATCAAGCAAAAGACTTATGCTGAAGGGGAACTGGTGCAAGAGGAATTTAATATGGCAGAGATATTACACACACACACATTGATTATTTTAGTATTTCCTAATAAGACAATCATCTCACACAGAAGCACAAAAACACATGAAGGAGAAGGTATTTATGCGCCATGAACATGGAATGACCACAGACACCTCATGCTTGACCAACCAAAATGGAAAAGACCTCGGGTAGGACAAAGTCCCGCATCTCGTAGCGGTCTCAGTTGGAAGGTGAGCGAGCAGGAGCCGCACCAAGGGGTCACACAGGTTGTGTCAACTGGCTGCACCACTCAGCCCAACGAGATTAAATCGGTGGCTTGGCTGGTGGCACATAATAAGCCAAACAGTCATTGAAATCCTTATCAGCAAACCAATGAAGAAACAGAATACATCTACAGCAAATCCAGTACAATATCAAGCTTGCAAAGGGGAGGATTGATAGAATAGAGATTCAGCTCAAAGGAGCCTTGATAAACGAGGAGGCTGGGCCAGCAGAAAGGTACCAATAAGAAGTAGAAAACCGCACACCTGGGCCAGAGAGACCCCACACCTCAGCACAGACCAGGAACAGACTGCAGCCCTGCTGGAAAGGTCCTGAAAGAGTCAGCTCAGGGAAAACAACTATCACAGAGCCAAGCTTAGCAGCAAACAGAACAACAGGGCTCAAAAGCAAGGTTGCAGCTTGGGAGGTTTACACTGGTCTCAGACCTTTTCCTCAGGGCACGGGCAGTGCAGCAGAGGAATAAGCTGTCCAAAGAGATGGTAGAAGCTGCACCATGTAGATTTCCAGAATGAGGCAGACAAAGCCAGAGCTGGCACAACCTTGTGCTGTCAAGAGCTCTGCTCTGATGGGGAGGCTGAACAAGATATCCTGCAGAAGTCCCTTAAACCCCACAGGTCTGGGATTCTAATCTGCCGAACCCTTTACAAAAACTCTTCCATATCTTAAGACATTTTCTGTCAGCACGGTTCTCTCTATTAGCCAAGAGAAGTCTATTTTCACATCCAATTTATCTAGAGTAAGAGATGTTCTCATGCAAGTACAATCAACTTCAGCTAAAACTAAACTTGTTAACTATTTCAAGTACTGTTATTGAGAAAAATGCCTCCAGGTTTCAGCTGTTAAGTAACTAATCTAAACCAATATTGCTGTTGGGTGAAAGGAATGTCTGTGATAGTTGCTATGCCCAAGCAAAAAAACAAGGAGCTCCAAATTTTCCTCATCCTCCCCTAAAGCTTCTGTCTGTGAGAAATGTTCAGCATTAACTGAAAGGCTGACCTTAAACTAATTGATTTATTGGCTCATGGCACAGCAAAATATCTCAGTCTCTTGAGGACAAACCTTGGCTGCAGGGTTGGGGTTTTTTTGTTATTTTAGCTGAACATTAGTATGCATCTGCCTGGTAGGAAAGACAAAATTAAGTCTTGGTCACAGCAGACACCATCAACATTGCATTTGTGACACTGGAGCCAATTTTAGGGTCAGGCTTCTTCAGGTGCTCACAACACCGGTCTAAACAACGCTGATTCCAAGGTTTCTAATTCTACATAACTAAAAATCTAGTCCCAGCTAGAACAGACACTTCCATTTTTTCATTGTGTGGGTTTTTCTGATCTGAAAATACATTCCCTTCTCATAACCTCCACCATGCTACTGTAAAGTTGGCTTAGCTTTTGAATATTTCACCCCTTTCGCCCCCACCCCTCCACTACACTGAACACAAATTATTAGACTGCACTCTGATAAGATATCCCACTTCTGTAAGATATCCCAATGACAACTACTGCCTCTCACTCAGTAGAAAGGAATTAACTTATATTTTCCCAAACCTATGAAGCCAGACTCCACCAAAACACCTGTGGCATTGTCAAGCAAGCACCTCTGAGCTTTCCGCTGAGAGATGTCTCCCTCATGCTTGAGACAAGCTCCCATACAAACATCAGCAAATTCATTTAGCTACAGTGGTTCATAACCTTGTACCAATTCAAACAAACTCTAGAGAAACTCAAATGCCCAAGCAGGCACCCTCAGAGATCAACTATTAAAACAGAAGGTCCACAAGAAAAAAGGTAGAGAAAGATTTAGGACCATCCACATTTTATATACAGCATCCCAAAATGCTTTACTTTATCTGAAGGATTAAACCCCACATCTCTCACCTACCAAAAGTGTTTAGGGCAAAGCAAGTCTAGAATAGGCTGTCTTCCACCCATCTGGTTACGTCTGAGGCACAGCACGGGGGAGAATTCAAAGCTGAAAGGGGTGGGACAGAAAGTACAAAAGACTTTTCTGTAAGAAAAAGCATACTCAGCTGAGACAGGGACCTCAAGTCTGGTTATCTGCTTTTGAATTCATTTCAAAATTTTGTAAAAAGCACTCAAGATATTAAAAAATAGGCAAATTTGTCAGTTCAGCTTCCAAAGCAGGTTATTCGAGATGATTATACTGCTAAAGGTAAGGAGGCAGTGTTCATTTCCCAGCTTCACGGCACACAGACGATTACTGTAAAGCCAGCATTCCTACTGCCTTATTCTCAGGCTACAGAAATATTTCTCCTAAAAGTATCCAACTAAGCCAGTAAACAAATACATGTTGCCACCTGCTAGAAACGGGAAACAACTGTTCACAGCACACTGTTCAGAGAGCAGTGCAAATCTGCTCATGCCATGTGTAGAAGCTGTAAACTACTTGTCTATCTTGGCAAAGAGAGTATTAGGGAAACTTTACAAGTCTCTGCACTTGTTTATGATGAGACATTAATTTATATCATTCCTGATTAGATCCATGTGAATACTTCTGATCTATAAATAAGACTCCCTGTTGAACTACATGAAGCTAATTCAAAACAAGACATTCTTTTGCTGGAATGTGAGCAGCTGTGCAGAAAATAATTGGGATTGCTAGTCAAGGACTTCTATTTCAAAGTATTCCCCATATAAACATGTTTTTTGTTATTCTACTCTACAATTCATTATTGTATTTCTATTTACAGTATGATATTGTAACTCCTCGATGTCATTACAGAAGAGTTGAAGGTAGAGAACCTTTTTTCTCTTTGCAGGGGAGCCCACCAGTGCTCCAGCCTCTCACAAATTATCTGTTTTATCACAGCCAGGATTAGAGCACAAAGCAATACAGTTTAAACTCACAGAATTCTATTATAGAATAATCATCATATGACTATAAAGAGCTTGAAAAAACAAACTCTTAAATGTGCCCAGTAGTGACCCTTGAACAGTTCTTGCTATTTTCTCTCGCATCAGATCTTTGGATGTACTTTATACCTAGCTTATAATCTCACTTTAATTTTCATTCCATTCCTGAAACTCAGCCATCTGTTATGCCTGAATTGCTGTATCAGTCTATCTGTTATGCTTTCCAGCAACATAAATTTCTTACTTCGTCAAGTCTCAAACATGAATTACAATTTCTCCAGTGAATAAAGTAAAAATTAAATTTAAACTCTCAGCATGATCAAACATCTTCCCACTGTCCAGATATGTGGGCACTGAAAACACAGATTTGTCTTCAGAAGACTTCAGAAAAAAGAGCATTGATAATGAGCAGTTGCTTTCCCTGGCTGTAATCCTCTCTTTATTACTATGTCCCTTGGTAGCCTCCAGTTACAGCAGTTACACACCATAGGAAGTCAAGAGCTGAAATTAATTTTTCCTTAAACTTGTTGTTTGCAATAGGAAATATGTTTAATCAATTTTAAGTAGGAAGTTACAACTTTTATTGATAGACTTGCAGCTAGTCAAAAATATTCTAGGCAGCTGAGCCCGTAAAAAAATGGTTTAAGGTTACTTTTCAAAGCAGCAGCTGGATTGGTTCCTGAAAACTTCTTGTCCAGAGAACATTGAGAGGCTGGCAAAACATCTGGTTAGCAGCAATAGCTCTGATTATCTCTGACTTTCCAATTACTGGAAATCCAAGGCCTGACTTGCACATCAGCCAGGTCAGGGAATGAACATCCCAGGCAATGGTTACAGCCTTGAGCTTTGCTCACCCCAAACAGAAAAGAGGCAGAAGCGCCAGGTTTAAGAGCATGAGAATCAAAATTACAGTGAGGGAACAGGAAATGGGGACTAAAGGAATGAGAGCGAGCCCAAAATTTGACTGTGGTTTTACTCTCTCTCCTACTTAGTTTCACAGTTTTGTCATCAACTACAAAATCCTGTAAAAACTTCTTAAACTGATTTTTGGTAAGCAACCAAAAGATAGCTCCCTGATAATGAAATTTCTAGTTAAAATCCCTTTACCACTGGTTATAGCAAAAATATTTAGTTATTTTAATTCTAGTTTTATATTGGTTAGTTTTTTGAAAACTCCCATATTTAGCAGCTATATAGTAGGGAAATAAGGGAATAAGGTTTTTAAAGACTCAATGAACACTTAATATTCAACGAAACAACCAGCAGTATTTTGCATAACTTATGTTAAAATCAATGGTAAGCTTACTGACTAGTAAAAAAACATGATTAGTACAAGCATCCCAAAATCTCTTTTTAAGGCTTGTTCTTAGTACCTTATCAATTACATTTTAGTGCACAGAAGATTTAATTGACACAATTAAATCAGATTAAATGAACATGATTAAGGGTGCAAAATCAGGCATGTCAAAGTTAGGAAACACTAAAATTAGAAAGTAACATGCTCTGCATTTTTCTAAATAGGAAGAAACCTTACGAGAGAAATCCCACCTTATTCCTCAAGAACTTGTTTATTGTTTACAATGTTGTTTACACTATTCAAATCCTGCTCCCAAAGAAGAACATCCTAATATGCTTTTCTCTGGCACTTCCAACTGTAATACCTGAATATTCATACATTCATTTATTTTCCTAGAATATGTATTGTGAAGAAAGCATCTTTTCCAATCTGCAAAATAATGAAACTAAGGCACAAGAGGCTTAACTTCAGAGGTATTAAATGACTCAAATAGCCAATATAAGATTGCTAGACCTGAGTTCTCAAATGGCATGATTCATATAGTCAAATATTCAAGCCCTGTCTTAAAGTACATCACACCATTCCAAAGGTATGGTCAATCTCAGCTCCTAAACTGCTAAAAGGAGGTAATCTTCAAGGGTCTCCCTTCAATTCTCCCAGACAAGAGATTTCATTCTTCACTTGTACAGTTTGGTATTTGACTACCCAGCAAGTCAATATATCCCAAAGAACAAAAATATTACTAAGATAACCACAAAAGTTACTGACTTCTGCTGACTTAGTGAGCTAAACTAGTTTGGCAAGCAGAAGATTTGATGTAAAGGAAGAAAAGTGACAGCTTCAGGAGGAGGAGTGGGATTTCCCCTCTTGGAGGCAATTGTTTGTTGCATCAGATCACCGTGCCCAGCTGAATGACTGGCTCAAGAACAGACTGCCAAAGCTGGCAACTACCCTAGGAAAAAAAAAACCAGCCATCACAAACCTTTCTAGCAGTGGAAGAACAGAAGAAACATCCATCTCGTTTCCCCAGAAAACACCTTTTCTGCTTTGAACTGATACCCACCATTGCTGCATCCTAAGGAACGGATCTATCCAGGAAAAGAACCCACTTCCTGAAAACCATACACATTCCTGTTTTTGCAGCACAAGGTGAAAGATCTCATAAGCAATGACTTCTCTTACCACAGTTTTGCACTGACCCATCTACACACCAGAGTGCTGGACTCCCACAAACAGACTGCACAGAAATCAACACAAACAAGAAATGACACCTCCAGCACACTGAATGAAGCAGAAATCCTGTTGACAACAGGGTATATAGATAAATAATAAAAGATGTCATCACAGTGAACAACATATTCATTTACCAGATTCCGAGGGTTTTACTCTGGAAACCTCATAGCTTATTTTAGTATGCTCTATGCATTCACCAAGCCTTCCAGCACCCTTTTTTAAATGGAAGGAATAAAAATTCAGTCACACGGATTATTGCTGATAGTGAAAAGTTTCATATTTGCCATAGTAGCTCTGCCACATGGACAGTGACAATGATGGACAGAGACTACAAAACAAACAGATATAAATTGTCTCTGGGCAACAAGACCAGGCCTTAGGGCTTCACTCCATAAATACTCCCAGCTATGCTGATGCAACTGTTCACAGGAATGCACAGTGCAACACAATGCTGAAATGTTTGCGTTTTTTTAATCAAAGAAAAGACAAACCATCAAACAAAAGAGCACAAAATTCCAACCACCTTTTAAGCACAGTTTACGTCATTAGTAAAGTTTATACAGCCAAGAGGAATTAGACTTCAATAGAGGAAAAGGGAGGAGGGAACATCAAACTGTATTTTCACATGTGACACATCAGAACAGTGTTCCATTTGTCCTGAGACCCTGTGTTTCATTTCCCCTGGTCTCAATTCAGCATGTGATCTTCTCATTGGGAATGGAAAGGGTTAAGGAACTGAATAATTCAATAGTCCAATTATTTTCATTTTCAACTCCTCTGTTCTTATTTTGACAGCAGTGTCATTTTAATGGACTACAGGTTCATAGCCAGAACCTCTTTAACTGACTTTCTGAGGTTTCTATTTGAATGCAGTGATTATTTTCAGGTTTTGATGAAAACACTTGAGGCAAATTCCAGTAAACTAATAACCAGATAAAATTCCAAGTGCAATCTTCCCAAACTTCCAGCAAGCATTGGAAAGCATGAATAACTGTCCTCCTTTTTCAAATGTTCCTCAGTAGCAGATACATTTCATTGTTCTTACCCCTGAGATGGAGAAAAACTTTCTCCATGGAATTCTTGAAAATATTGTAGAGATTTTTAATGCTACATGCAATTTCATTTTAATGTCAATTTTTAAGTTGCCTTTATTTTTCATCTTTCCTTTACTTTTTTATTTGCAACATCCCACACGAGTGTAAAATTAACACTTGGCTAATACATTTGATGGATTTGTTAGTCACAAACTGCATCTTCCAACAATATTAAAATGACATTAATGAGAAAATTGCAAAGCTTCTTTTTAAATCAAATAAAGCCTTTTTCATTTGCTTCTTTTTAAATAGCAAAATCCCTGACTGAGCCATATTACAAACAAAAAATGTTTGTTTGAAATACTGGAAAGAATTCTGTTCTGCTGTTTCCATCTCCTTGTTCCACCTTTGGTATTGCAAATTAGATCAGCTCCTATGCTCATGCCTGGCAATCAATAAACAGTATTCAAGTCTGTATAATTTTTGGCAGTTTGTTGTCACTTTACTGGCTGTAATTAAAATAACAAGCAATCAAATAGTAACTCAAGTACTGCAAATAAAATAAATTGTGAAACACGCAACTTGTTAGCCAGCTTTTACAGACCTAAACATCCAAGTGCTTTTCATGTACTCTAGGTACTTCCAGAAAGCAGTGAGGGTATTGCAAAGTTGCACGAGCTGGTTTATTTTACTTCTCCATCCTGGTTGTGCTGAGCTGACTCTAACCAGCTCTCCCACCAGTCCCCAGTGAAAGATCAAAAGGTCAGAGCTTCTACAATTCTATTTCTCATTTTCAAATAACTGAAGTTTATTTTCTTAATTCCTTTTTAGCAAAAAATGTGTAATCCTCATATAGGAGTCACCATTGTAAATATTTCAAAGTGAGACAAAAGTTCAAAAGAAATGAAAGCATTTAGTTAGATTCCTCCTTTCCCCTCCTCTTTAAAAACAACTAATTCTTAAGGGTTCCTAGTGTCAAATACTTACATACTACAAATACTTAAAACTACAGAAAAGTTCTAGGATACTATTTAAAATACTCCTAATTTACTCAAAAAAACCCCCAAAACCCCACAAAAATATATTTATTAAAATGTATTTTCAAACTTGAATTTAAAGCACTTGAGAATTAGACAAATTTTAACCGCAGAAAGGAAAACTATATTTTAATAAACTTTTCTGAGATCCCGCATACTTGGCCCTGCAATTTTCCTGTATCAATGTATACACTGAGAATGAAGAACAAGGAATGTAAATTTATGAGTAATGCTAGTAACACAATGAGATACTCGTTATTTTAAATTACAAGAGATAAGCACAAAACAGTCTGCAGATTCCTTTCCGACTTCTCTAGAATAAAAGGAAAACCATATAAACTATAATTTAAGATTTAATATCAAAAATTTACTACAACACAGAGCCATTTTCTGGAACAGGCCCAAAAGAAATGTAAAACATAGTATACAGGACTCAATGGGAACTCCATTTTCAAGTAACAGAACCACTCAAGTCGATCCAGAGAACACTCTGTAATAAAGTGAGAATAACAGGACACACTCACCCTCAACAGATTACAAGATTAAGAGCCCAGATTCACTTCTGAGCTCGACCAGACTTTTCCAGCAAGGAAAACCCACATGATTCTAGGGGAAGATACCAGATATTCCACTAATTTATTTTTATAGTTTCTTGGCTAAGTGGTTCCACCTGTTTCACTATCCAGAAACATACTTTCTTCTACAGACATTTGAAAGTAAGAAGGGGGAAAAAGAGAGATCTTAGAAGCTTTAGTAGCTTTTGTGGGCATAAATCAGGTTTAACTTAGAAATAACCAAACAAATCACAGTCCTTGCTACACTAACATGGCACATTCCAACAGCCTTGCTCTTGATTTCAGGACCACATGAAGCACTGCCATGTTTCCATGGGCTGGTTCAGCAGCTCAAAGCAGACAGTTCTTAAATCATCCAAAAGGAAGTTTCAAGAACTTGACACTGAGAAAGAGGCAGACAAAAAGAACCAGGTTTGAAAGTGTAAAAACCATTTCATTCCTATGGTAAAGCTCAAGAATTTATCTGTCAATCAGCCATTGAAAACAGTCTGGGAAATAGTCTTCTTAAACCTTTGGATTAATGAATAGTTCAAATTGCACAGTCTAACAGCATTTAAGTATTTCCACATCAAAAGGTAGATTTTTTTTTTCCCTTAAAATAGCAAGGGAATTCAGTTTCATCCAGACACTTTTAAAACAAATCAGCTGCAAAAGAAAAAAATATTAAGGTCCTTTGAGTACAAAGTTGCAGCAGATAAAACCTTAAATAAAAAAATACAGTCATTAGTGGGTGTGTGCTCTAATTAAAAATTAATTTGACCAATTTCATCAGACTATTTCTCCAGGTGGACTTCTCAAGATCCAGAGTAATTAAATCTCACTAAACACTCAGGCTGTGAGAATAAAAGAAAAGTTACTGTTTCTCCAACATAACTTTGAATTGTCTGGCCAGACATATGAGATGGCAAAAAAAAATTCCATCTGCCCTAAAATTGTAGACAGAATTGTCCTTAAGGACAAACACATAAATCTAATCATCAAATTTTTGGGCACAGGTTTCAGGTGGAACAGTAAATAGAGCCATTCTCCTCAAGAGGCTCATTAGGTTTACTCATTTGGTGTGACTAAGCCTATGCTGGGAGGACATTAAGGTTTTCTCATTAAATCTCTCATCTTT
This sequence comes from Gymnorhina tibicen, assembly GCA_013399875.1. Classification (NCBI taxonomy): domain Eukaryota; kingdom Metazoa; phylum Chordata; class Aves; order Passeriformes; family Artamidae; genus Gymnorhina; species Gymnorhina tibicen. The sequence goes on from VXAZ01010275.1 coordinate 370,229, forward strand.
GGAGGGATGGGAGGGGAGAAAAGAGGACTCCAGAAGTGGACTCCATGAAAGGGTGCAAACAATGAGAGCGGAACCTGACCCATGCAGCGCAATTCCCACCCACCTGCCCTGGAAATTCAGCATCTAAATCAGTGCCTGGGCAGAAGGAGAAAGTCTGCAAATGCTTAGCTTTCATAGCCCAAGCAGCAATTGCACAACAACACAACAGTAGGCCAAAGAGCTCTGGAAATCAAGAAGAAAATTCTCCACTTTCTGAGAAAACAATCCATGTGGAAGTATAGAACATAATGAACTCCCAAATGCTTTAGCAATATAGTCATGAATAGAGACCTATGAGGGCTGAATAAGCATTTACACAAATGCACTTAGAGAGTTCATAAAATAGCAGGCCACACCACATTAAAAAAAAAATAAACCCACAGGATGAAAATGTTCCAGAGCTGCATCTTATATCTTTAAAGCCAAACTGCAGAATAGGCAAAGCTGGCACACTGTGAAGAGAGATTTTTTGAAAAGTGATGAAAACAAAAACACAGATCACACCAACTCATTGACTGGTGCTCCCAAGCAGCTGCCTACTCATGTCCTTGCACACACTAGGAAGTATTAAAGAACAGTTTAATTAAATGGACAGCTTGAATCTTAAACTAACTGATATCACATAGTACTCATAGCTTCATACTGGAAGTTGGTTAAATATGGTAGTCATTGCCAACAGTTGACTGTCCCAGAACACATATGCCAAAAAACAAATTAAACATGCTGACAGAGTTATATCCCTTCATTAAAAAGCACAATAAAAAAAAAAGTGTGAGGTACTGAAACTTCTCATAGTTGTCCTGCTCTATTCTTAGGTTCATAGAAAAAGTAACTGGAAGGGAGAGCTCAAGAGGTCACCTGGCCTGCTCCTTTCCCAAGCCCAGATCATCTTCCCTCAGTCCACACAGAGCTGTCTAAACAGGAGATTAAGGTCTCAGGTAACAGAGACTGTGTAGGATTTCTGGCCAGAGGACCCCAGTGTTTCTGTATCACTATGCTTAAAAAAAAATATCTGCTGGTTGGATGGTAATAAAGTTCAACCTGCCTGACTCTCTCTTGTTTTGATCCAAGTTCAGTATTTCTTGTACTCTCCCACCATGTCTCTACAAATGCCTCTTGCACACCTAAAAGCTGTTACATCAACCCTTAGTAACCTTCTCTTCAGATTAAACTTTAATTAGTTCTTTTATTCCTCATTCGAAGTCAGGTTTTCCAAGACTTAAGTCTACATGACAATTTAATACAATTTAATTTAAAATTTAATACAATTCAGTAGAATTTCGTATCTTGCAACAAGATCTGGCATAAAATGAAGTACTGTGAAACAAAAGATAAAATCTTGAAAGAATCCTAGAACAACCTCACATCAAACAAATTTTAAAAAGCTGAATGTGAGAAATGAAAGGGTTTCTTTGGTCTCAATATTTTAGCCAACCTCAGCATTACAGGTGACGTAATACATCACAATTTTATCAGTAACTTTCACTGATAAAATCATGAGCAAAGGAACAAACCAGATGCTTTTTCTCATGCAAATATCACACTGGCAAATACCCTCTTATTGGATTGCTTGCCTTCCCTTTTCCTACAGCACTCACACTGATGGAAAACAAATACCTATGAACAGTTTTGTCACCACCTCTACTGCTCCAGGACGACAATACATGACTGGTGTGCAGCTCACACATCCCTCTCAACCCTGTATCAGAGTACGTCACTTCACAGGAAGGCATTTCTATAATAACAGATTCTTTTCTGTCTCAATATTAAACATGCTATATTACAAAAACATCTGACCCAAATAAAAGCTGAAAGCAGCTGTTGTTTTTCCAAGATAATTCTTCCAGCAATCCATCACAGAAAAATAGAAAAAGTCACGAAGTTTCTTTAGAGCAAAAGTGATTTTTTTCTTTTTAACATTATTTCCAAACTTCAGGTCTTCAATATTGAAAATCCGGTCTCTAAATAACATTATTGCATGTTCTAGCTCAGAAAAGGACTTTATGCCAGCCAGACTTTTATTAAAAGCTACTTGTCTCAACACCTTAGTTGATTTCTCCCCAATGTTCAGCCTTATATTTTTGGACACTAATGGGCAATTTCAGAATCCAAAATACACAAAGAACCAGAAGTAACAAACAAAAAATCTAGTACACTAACTGAAAAGGAATACAAAGGAATCCTAAAGGCATTATGTTAATTTTGTCCTAGTAATCACTTGGCCATACCACTACTTACAACGCCACACCTCTACATCACCGGGATTATCCCCGAGTGATTCCAGTGGAAGTAGAAGGAAGAATCAATGTTCAGCTTTAAGAGAAACAAGCCATTATGGTACCAGTGATATGTTTTAATACCCAACAGATGTTAACAAGGTTTTATATTGCTTGGCAGGGTTTTGCTGTGCTGTAAAGCTGACTAAGACATAAGACAGAGGTGGTGGTTATTGCCTTACCTTTCAGGTCTATGTCGTCTTTGCAGCTCATCGACCATAATCCAAATCCATTAAAGCCACATGAAACGATCAGAAAGCTACAAACAGCAGATAAATGTGACTATCACCTTAACCTATGACTTGATCAGCATCAGATACAACAATAGTTTTATATGACAAATTGAATCTAGAGCAATAAAAGCTTCTATGTCATCTTTAAATCACACATTTTCTTTCTGCTGTCTTGAAGTATGGAGATCTGTAACTCATAAAAGCAGCAACCATTGCACCCAAGAGACACAAGCCCAGAGATATCAGAGTCTTGTTTTAACACAAACTTCTGGAACACCCAAGGGTTCATCTGGTTTTTTTTTTTTCAGTGACCAAAGAAGAATCTAAGCCTTCCCAGCAGCAATTCCTCACCAAAAAAGCATACTTCCTCACCGCCTAAAGTGCATGCCCACAACTAACAATCGTCCTAAAAATGATCTGGAATTAGAACTAATTGTGATGATTGTTTCAACATTATAAAATCAAGTATGAGCCTTGTCCTCCATAACCAGTTAGAGGAGGGAACAAATGCCCTTTCTCTTCCTCCTGAGCTCACTTAAACAACTGACGCAGAAAGTTCCTTAATAATCTGAATATCACAGCATAATTCTTAACCCGACTCTCAAGGATGCACAAGCCTACAATGAAGGTGCCACACTTTGAAACACAGAAAACTGAAAGCACCCCTCTTTTGCTTTTTCTGCTTTTACATATGAAGTATTTAATAGAGTTAACAAAGATGACTGAATTCAGTCTTCTTTCTATCGCATCTCCCCACACATCCTCCCCAAACCCAAATGAAGAATATTTTAAAAAAAGTTTGGGTCAACACCAATTTTTTTTAACACCTAATTGTGAGACACGTTATAACATCTTGTATTACACATGACTGTGTCTAAAATGCTTTATTACATTATTGATCTTACAACACATGCATCTCCAAACAGTCTACATCATGAAGTCTTTCTGTATTTAGAAAAACAGTACCCTGTGAAATACAATACCTTGAGTTTGGAAAGCAAAAATAAGCAAATACAAATGATTAGTAGTTTATTTCAAATCTTGCAATACCAAATCCCCAGTCAAAAAGAACAGTAAAATAGAATCATGCCTACTTTGACAAACAGAAGCCACCAAAATAAGGTGGCAATTTCACACTCCCTCTTGCACTATAATCTAAGTGACTCTATTAAATCCTCCCCATATAAGAGATTTACAAGGTATCAAAGAACTATCACTAATAAGGGAAAAGCAATGCAAAGAATGAATAGGGAAGGCTTCTCACTGGAGAGGATGTGGGTTGCATCAACTCTTGCCATTTGAATGCCTAATTTCATTTCCAGGCTCGGTGAATTTTCTGCTCTGCCTGAATAGGTATTAGGTCTTGGCAAACAATCCAACCCTGCATCACATGGAAGGATGAAGATGAAGACTGTGAACTGTACAGTTTTAGCACTAAGTGCAGTCGGTGAAAAGACCCCAGATATTTTCTCTAGATAAGAGGAAGCATCATATAGATCATCATATGACTACAGAACTGGCTGTAAGACACTTTTTGCTCTGAAGGAGAGGAAAAATTCATTGCAGCTTACACTTTGAGCAGAATACAGAGACACTGATGAGTCCGAGCCGTCTTTCTCATCAGTATGACAAAAAGAAACATAGATATTTTTGAGACCACTGTCTATCATCATCTTTCCTGAAGTCTCTTAGTCCCTCAGAGCCCACAAGTCTTTTACTACAACCAGCTCAGCACATCACTGCAATTTTGCTGTTTGTTCAAGTGTGTCCACGGTTCATCAGCACCACAGGTCGGGCTTGCAGAGAACTTTCTGTTCACTCTCACAGTGCCTTAGCTACTGCTTGTGTGAATCCATCTTTTTCTTCCTGTTTCATGCCCTGACAGACTCCTCAGGATACGTTTTCCCCCCTCCCCATACTGACACAGTGTCCAATAGAAAACTGGTCTATAACTTGGTTTAATAAGGCAGTATAACCAGGCTGGGTAGACTAATCTCGCACAGAGTCCTACCACACATTTCTGAAAACAGAAAACTTTCAAGACCCTTTTTTTGGATTGTACCAGGATCTCTGAAAACTCAAACAATAGAAGCTTTTGGCTTGTCAAAATTCAAATTTCAGATTCTTGTTGGATCTGGGTTTTCCAGTTGGCAACGTGACAAATTCTTTTCCCACACAAGAACTGCAGCAGGAATTCCCCCTAATGTTTGTTTAGCATAACTTTCCCAATTACTCAAGAGTCAGTGTTGAAGAGGAAAACCTTCATCACAGAGTGTGCTTTGGGACATGCGACTCCCAATTAACATGGATGTTTGTCTTGGACAATGCAAAATACTTTTGGTTGAATGTCATGTTATTTATTTTGGTAGCATAACTAAACAGCGACAGGATGTTTGTTTATTCTACTGACAAGCTGCACCCATAAAGCTTAAGAGATGCACTGCATTTGACAAGAAAATATTGCTGGAAACCACCTTCTTTGATACATCACTGCTTTGTAAGAACCCCATATAGACTCATTTTGTATATACACCAGATCCATTACTCACAATGGTTTTATGAAAGAGTAATATTCTTCCTTAGAGAATCAGCACACACATAACAAAAGAAAATTTCTTTATTACTGCATAGACATAGCTAGTGTGCCAGTATTTTATTTCATTTAAAATTTGAATTGAATTTAGTTTTAATTTAATCTCGAGTTAACTGTCCTATCCAGAGGTATGTATCAATGCTGAACAACTAAAAACATGGAATGCTGAATTACAATCTACTGCCTTATCCTACTTTTTATGAGACCCGTTTTTACTGTCAGTCTTGACATCAATGTGAACACCAATTTGAAAAAATACTGAATCACACTGCAAACTGTAAAACTTTCATGGCAGTGAAGCCAGTATACAGGATTATTATAACAAGTGGCTGGGCATAACACTATTTCTAAATTAAAATTTTACTGCAATCCCAAGCTGATTAAATATGTAACATTTTTGCTATCAAAGTGCAGCAAGTCAAAGCTAGAACTCTACAAATACCTCTTAAAAATCATATTAAAATTATCTGATCCTTTTAATACCTGGTGTTTACATCATGCCTTTCATTTCAAGGCTCTAAAACACATGCAAACACTGATAATAGCAAAAAAAGCTAATTTAAGAGAAAAACACTAGATAGGTTCCTTACTGTAGGCAAACTTCTCAGGATGATGGGACAAATTAATATCTGCACTGCATATTTTTAGCCATTTTGCAGTTAATAGGCTTCTTCAGATATTTTTACTGCATGGTCAATGGTTACTATTTGCAACAATAGTGACTGTCATTTTTAATTAGCATTGGGTAACAGCCTACCAACATAAAAGATTTTCTATAGTTACAATAAATAAGCATGGGCTCATAAGAAGCCCTCAGAGCAACTTCAGGTATACACTGGTTTCCTGGACTGCAACACACACACAATAATTTCTTCCAGAGCTATACAAACTTAGTCACTGCAAACTGTGACCAAATTTATACCAATTATGAATTTAGGAAAGAAGGCAGAAACTACAGTGAGCATACTCTTAGAAATTACTGCCTGCACCCCTAAAAAAAGTCCATTGTGAGCCTTAGTGATAAGAAAGATCATAGAACCACTCAATCTCCTGAGGGGAAGAGACCCACAAGGATTATAAAGTGCAACTACTGGATGGTAAATGGTTACGTGTTTTAGTAATTACAAGTTAAAGGATGAAATTAAGACAACACCTTTCAGGATACAAAGTTATCACAGTCTGAAAGTAACAGTTAAGACCTTACACAAAAGCCCTCACTTTTTTAAACACAAAGCTATTAAACATACCATGAAGGAGAGGTGCTCTAAGGAAGAGTTGGAAAATTGACACCAGGTATTAAACAAGTTACTGTTCCAGGTGCAAATGTTCTTATCAAACATTAATTTCCAATTATGACATTGTCAGAATTCCCTGGAAACAGCATTATGGAAATGGCTGCCAACCCGAGAAGTGGCTTCCCAAAAATTACTCCAGTCCAGCTGAGGACATTACTCCCAAAACATACAGCAGAAATGCACGGTGCCCTGCACATTTCAGCCTTACCTTCCAATTGTCAGAATGTCATCGTCTCTCTCAAAACACTAGAAAATATTTTGTACTCTATGTCCTTTCATATAATTTGAGGTACTCCAGCTGACAATACTCTGACTCATCAATATTATGCAGACGGAAATTGCCCACAAAATCAAAGCACCGGGATAGAAAAGAGCTGGCAAAGAGTTGTTTATTGAGGCAGAAGCAATCATAAACACACTGAGGAACTTCCCAGACTGTACTCATAATTCTCATTAGAACATGCTGCCCATATGTTAGAAAGGTCAGCTCAGCATTTTATCCTGTAGACCTCTACACCCAGAAAACACCCACTTACATCTTCAGGCTTGTCCCTTTCTCCCAAGGGGGATCTGAACAACCACAACCTACAAACCAACTCAAGACCAGACTGCTGTGCCTTTCCTTACCCAGTTCTGACATTGCTCCATCTAGAAACACATCCAAAGAAACAGAAAATCTTACTGGCATTTCTGAGAAACCTAGCAGGCAAAGAAACTGCCAGTGGGCTCTAAATCAGAGAAAGAAAATTATGTATATGCATTTAGGACACATTACTGCAAGACAAAACACTATCAATCAACCACAAACATTGAAACAAACAATGCGGGACAGAGGTAAAGATGTAGTTAAATACAGAACAAAATCAAATGTAAGCATCCAAAACTTATAATGTCATTCAAGACTGCTGGAAATATCTGCCATACTTATCCACGCATCTACTAATTTTGTTGTGCAATGCTAATTAGAAACTTGAAACTATCTGTTCCCTCAACTTGTGCACTCTACTGCTAACTTCTCATCCTCTCTAGGTTTATATTGCTTCCCCCAGTCACAGCAGGAGCAGGCAATCCTTTCAGTACAAGCTTTTAGCCCTTCAACAGGTTAAGTTCTCCCATAATTAGGTGGGCAGAGATGCTCAAATTAAAAGCAATGTGACATAGATTTAATTAAGTCATATTCAAATTAAGTATCAATAAGGTGCAGAAACCTTGATACACAGCCCGGATGCAAGTGTGTTTATTTTGATATAGTCTTACCAGGATCAGAAAACTTAAATTTTTAATTGCTCCAAAGAGGATGAACACACCTTGTTTCTGACATCTTCGCCAGTCTAGCAACATAGAGCTGAAAGTAATACACTCTATCCTCAATAAATTTAATGATTTTATCTGCTTAACTTTAATGGTCCAACGACTCTACCACAATCTTTACCTTTTTCAAGCTGACTTCCCAGGAGGTAAAAATCTGCAAAATCCATTTCCTGTCCCACAGTCATAGAGTAAAATGGGAAATGGCAATTATTTCTCTAGAGAGTCCTTCCCAGATACTTTGACCTTAAGTAAACAGGATCTTTTCTTTCATTTCTGTGCCAGCATTTGAGGAAACACATCAACCTGTTTACAACAATGTAAATGTAACACATCTCTTTGCCTGTTTCTCACAGTCTGAACTCCACTGGTCACCTCTCAACTCATGCTGAGCAATATCATGGACTTTTTTTGGTATATATTTGTACTAGAGGGCCTGAGGAATGATATAGTAACTGCATTATATCAAATTCACATCACTTATATGGAAAAGTCAGAATAACTATCACTCACTGATATCATTCCCTCACTGCAAAGATGAAGGGTAAAAGAAGAGAGCATGTTAGAAGTTGTTATTTAAAGACTATATTACTCTGAGTATTTTTAAGTATAGTATTTTTTTTATCTCTACTTGTCTGTCACAGTGCAGCATAAACAAGCCACCAGAAAACATACACATACATTTTACAGTTTGAAAGAAGATATGAGAAAATGTCGTGCCGTACTCTTTCTGGAGGCATATCAGTAAGCAAAGCAGGGAATGTATGAAAGGTCCACAAAAAAACGGCATGCAAAAGCTTTCAAACCATCATTATGTCCTTGCAAAACACCAGGAAGATATTCCAGTTTGCACAGGAGTTACCAGATGACAACACTGTCTCTGGTTAACTTTCCCTCTACAAAACCCAAGCACAGATATCTGAGAAAGGTAAAGAAATACCTCAAGAACACAGCATAAGTTGGAATCATTTCCACAGAAACACCACCTAATATTTACTGTTCTAAAGGGAAACTGTCATGTAGTTGACACTCCAAGATTTACCAAGATAACAAATGACATAATTTACTAGACAAAGCATACACTCAGTTTCTCAAAGCTACAAGAATCCTTCTCCACACACACACACTTCTTACTGAGAAATATAAACAGAAGCTGTTTGGATACAAAAGCTTTTATTTATTCTATTATTTATGTGCTAAGACATATTCCAGGCACTGTGTAGACAGAAAATACCATTGTTTAAACAAATTTTACAAACTAAGCTATATTGGCTTGTTCTCCAGATGAAGAAAAATATTCCCCCCAAACGGAAAACTGTTGGAAAAATTTGTTTTTAATATTAGCATTCTTTTCAGAATAAAACCTTGTCCTTTGAAGAGCAAAATAAAAGGATATTTTTAAAAGTGTTAGGGGCTGTTTCAATTATATTAAAAAAATCCCTAAAACCAAACCACAGCAAGTGATCATTTTCAGTAACAAAACACTGACTCTGCTGTCTACAAAGGTAAAGATACAAGTAGATAACTGAAGCAGGGTCACAACATGAAGGAAACTGTGAAAACTTAAGGTGCAATTTGCACTTCAAAACTATGATTTCCTAAATTTTGTCATCAAATTTTATATGCGAATGCTCTTCTCTGGCAATTGATTAGACTGATCAGACCTTGGCAAGTCACAACCGATAAGCTGTATTGTGACCTGTGGTGAATAACCTGTACACACTGATAGTCTACTTGAATTCCTTCAATACTCTCACAATTTTCAGCATTAAACTACCCCCATCTACTCTATACTGCTCCTGAAACCAATTTACACAACTTCATACAGTGTGCAAATGGAGCAAGAATCATCTCTCAAATACCTGAGAGCACTTCAGACTTCACATCCCACTGGAGAATTTCCACGACCGTTCTCAAAAGGAACAAGGTAAGTACTGCAAAGTTGAGTGCTGAAAACCCTTATTCGCTTCAGCAGACCCAGTGGCTTCAGCAGAATTACTCAGCTGTTGGAGGGTGAGCCCAAACAGAGCCATTTGCACAGGACTTCTCAGTCTTGCAATCTACAAATTTAATTGGGAAGGCCAGAGGTTCTCCAGTACTAATGTAAATAGACCCACTGGGGAAATGGAGGGTTTTCCAGCATCCTAAGATGCTGCTGAAACTACACTTCTGGCTGGATCCCAACAGAACACCTGAACTACTCAATCTTTTGTTGAAGATTTAAACTAGACATGTATAATCTGTCAATACTCAGTATCAAGGTACTAACCAGCCAGCTGCTATTCAGCTACCCTAAAACACTCCCATAGCCACAACTGTATGGAAAACCCTCACCAGCACTAACTCTGAATTTTTTTATGGAAACATTTCATTATCAAATCACTAGTATTTTAAATCTTTTTTGTGTTTTAGGACTTTTAATGCAAATACGTCGGTATCCACCATGTGTACTGCTCTAAGACCAAATATTGCTTACCTCAAAATTTCATCAGTAGATATTGAAGGAATTACCATTACACCTGTTTTGTAGATGGAAAGCAGAAACAGAAAGGTGAATTGACGTGCCCTAATCCAATAGCAAAGGAAGAAAAACACTATTTGTTCCAATTCCACTATTCCTATCCATTAGGTTATACAGCATCCTGTGCCTGAAATATCAGGTAGATTGCTCTTAAATATAATACATCCTAATAAAGTAGGATGATAAAACAATTTCAAAACACACTGAACAAGGAAATGAATTGTTACGCATCAATAGCTATATCTGAGTTTTGCTCTAGATATGGAAGCTTTCTGCTTCAATCTAAAATAGCGATCTCTATACAAATAAAAATTTTCCTCTGAAATAATAATCCATTATTAATGCAATAACAATGTACCATTCCATAAATGTCAACTCCAACATGAAGAAAAAAGCAAAATATTGTCCACTGACAGCAGCAATTCAATTTTTTCTTCCTCTTCCTCCTTATTAGCACAGAATACAATTAGTGAACTTTTAATACCTTTGAAGAAATGAAAATTTAAAAAGACAAATCAATAAAATGTGTTGATCATTCCTATTGTGAAAACAATTTGTAACAAATGTGAATTTCATTGCTGTTGGGTCTATTATTTATCATTTGGCCTGAAATTCAGAAGCATTCATTCCATTCATGGGTTTAACCCACAGTGTTGTACAGAGATAGTGAACCCAGTCTCCTGAACAGGTATCACGCCCTCTTAGAGCAACTGATAAGGGAAAGTGCAGGATTATGACCCACAAAAAGCTCAAAGTGTTTCCTAGCAAATCCAGAAACACCTTAAAACTTATAACACCATGTGTCTAGGCTATGCTCAACTACCAGTTCCCCTGCAAACCTCTCATGAAACAAGTGTTTTACAACCACAGTGGGGACAGGGAGGAGGGGAAACCCAAAACTTTACAGTATTTTATTAAAGATGCGTCTAATGCATTGCCAAAACCCCAATACACTTTAGCACCTATTACTAGAAAGCTGAACATACCTCACAGCCCCCAGATGTCTCTGCATTCTCATAGTGAATGTACTTTTCACTCTTACAGGGAAATGGTTCCTCTATGCTGGAAATTGAACCTGACCTCTCCCCTCTCTGTTTCCTAAGCTTTCAAATAGCTAATCACTAATTAGCATCCCTGGTGGCTCTCTCAGAACACCAGAGTTTTATATGCAAGCATGACAATCCTTCCCATACCCCTTGGAGCTGATCAGCACAATATGAAGTTCTTCCCTGAAAAGCTCAGGATAACACTGAACCCTCTCAACTCAAGCAAAATCAGAAACGTGGTCCAAGTCTCTCTGGCTGCAGTCCAAACTCCCCCAATATTTACCAGCTAGAACACTAAGCTCTGATTTTATTTCCTACTTCCTATGACCACCATTTTTGAAGTTAAAAAAAATCCTAAATATATATCATACACATGCTTAAAAATAGGAATGCAAAGCAATCCAGATAAATCAATATTGCTTCATTCTGCAAGAACCTAAAATTCATTCATTCAGAATACCAGACTTTACCTGATTTTGTGCTTTCACTTGGTAATGTGAAAATATATGCTGGGTTTTGCTTTTGTTTTGCTGGAGTAGGAGTATTATTTTAATACGGAGAGGATTGATTTTGTTCCTGTATGCATGAGCTGCTGTTGATATTCCCAACCAGAAAGACTCCTTTCTAGAATTATCATCAATATATATTACAAGAGAGTGTTTACTTCCACCCTACCTCTCTTCTAAAAGCCTCCTCAGTGTTAATTCCCAGAGGAAGGCTACAGGTCTCCTACTCAAAATTTCTCTTTAGATTTTCTAATCCTTTTCTCCTTAATCTCCATTATACGAAAAGAAATCCACATATGCATGGTTTGTGGGAAGCTAAGTAACTTTACCTCTCACCATAGTTACCACATCTGATTTAACCACTGGCTCCGGACATTGAACCATTGTCCTTTAAGATTTCAGATTTTATTTGTGTATGCCTCAATATATCCATCAAGCATAAAATTCTACAACCAGGCTGATTTTAATATCATTAGTAGACAATTACATTTCAATTTATGCGACTGTAAGATAACATACCATCCACCTCTGCTATTTCTGTACTGTGTGTGCTGTTTTCCAGGATCTCAGAAGCAAAAATGTTTAAATGTGTTACTATGACTGTTATTGACAAGGTTTTCTGTCTAATCCAATTCTTTGAATGATTCTGAAACAATCAACGTTCAGATTTTCATTAGTGTGCTCAACTATTTTATTAGACTTTTTTGTTTCTCATGGTTACCAATTTTATTTGACTTAACGGAAGCTGTTCAAATATTTAAAGGCACTCCGAGATGGCAGGAGTTTATCTAGGAGCATACATGTTGTGTCACAGTATTCCTTTCCTTGCTCTTTTGGATTTTCTCCCCCGCCCCCCCTTCAAAAACAGTAGCAAACAAATGAGATCTCGACCTGCCACACTGCACCGGGGACGTGCTCACTTCATCTGTTTATGTAAATATTCAAGTTACAATGGGCACATTTCGAAACCACAAGCTCGGTAGGTAAAACAGATGCTTCTTACGTTCCTTCATGTGCACTGAATCCGTCTGCCAGAATCGCCAGGCGCAACGCAAGAACTAAAGTATAAACATCTGCAACACCTCTCTGTTTTGTTAACATTCTTTCACACGTTTTCTTGCTAACTCCAAAAGGGCTCGGCGGTGTAAAAAGAGAGAGAGAAAAAAAAAACCCCAACAAACAGTGAAATTGGAAACATCTGCGAGATAGCTACGGAAAACGGAATGAAACATGAATAAACAAAAACATGGCGAAAGTGGCCTGGGGTTGTTACACTGTCAGATCGTTTTTCCAAGCCCAACATCAAGGCTTTTGTTACAACCAAAGCGGTCATTTGCATGGAGAACCAACAGGGTTTCTTCTTCTTCTTCGGCGTTTCCCCGGCCGTAACACACACACTCGCTGTCTCCGCGCACAGCGAGCCGAAGCCTCCCCCCGGCACACAAACAACGCGGCCGAACGCGCACACGGCCCCGCCGCGGAGCCCTCCGCGCTCCGCACACCGAATACTTTGCTACGGAGACGCAATTTAGGTATAAAAAATAAGAGACGAACCTTTGGAGCGCTGCCCCAGCCGGAGTTCTCTCCCTCTGCTCTGCTGTTGCTGACAAGATCAGGCTGAGATTAACAAGTCCATGCTACTCTGCCAACCTCGCTCCTCCGGCGGCTGCACACACGCCGGGGGCTCGCAATAATACCAAACTTTCGGAAAGTTAAAAATGGAATGGATTGAAGGAATGTAAAGCACAATGGCAGGGAAGCAGAAAACACTGCCTGGACAATTATTGCAGCAGCACGCAGGGCACTGCTCTGTAGTCAAGGCTGTGTCAGCACTTTCTTTCTAAACCCCCCCATTTTCAGGGGGCTGTAACTCAGAAAGGAAATAAAGAAAAATTACTCATGGCCAAAAATATTGCAGGTAAACCGCCTCCCCTTTGCATTTTAAATCACCCATTTAGACCATTCAGAAAGTTACAGGAGTCTGTGCACTTTGTCAGGCAGTCCCACATGCCTTTTTTTATGCAAATACAAGTCCTTTTTTTAAATGAGGCTTCACAAGAATTTGACCTACATTGTGAATCCCCCCTTTTTTAAATAAAAACAATATAAAAAATATCTTAACATCGAAACCCGGTTTGCATAAACATGGGATGGGTTCTAAATAAGTTCTACACACACATTGCCTGAAAGGTACCAGATTGGTACCAGAGATACGAAATTGCTCCCACAGACGATCCAGCACGGCCTCTACTGAGGTCTCAATCCCAATCCATTATGGTATCTTGGTAAACCAAATTGCTGAGGGCATCTGCATTTTCCCCGGATAAGGAAAGGGTCCTTATATCACGTTAAAATAAGGAAACAAAGCTTTTGATCTGTATTTACTACTTTACAGCTATGCTCTAAACTGTGGCACACCAGGGCAATCGCTGCCGCTCTTGTTAATCGCCGGGTTTTGTTGTGGGGGCTTTTTCTTTTGTTTGTTTGTTGGGTTTTTACACTCTTGGCAATTTCCTCTCAGATACAGAAATAAAAGTTTGCCAGCCTTTTTACACAAGCCAGATACATTAAGACACTTTACAGTTGTGTTTAAAGTTACAATAAAAAAATGAAGAAAAAAGCCCCAAACCATGAACTATACAGTCATATTACAACTTTCTTTTAAAGTAAAAATACACCTTTATTGTAAAGGCTGTGCAGCAGCCTAAGCCTGCTGGGCAAGAAAACCAAGGCATAAATCTTGACTGATAGGGAGCAGCCAAGACAACAAGCAGTTCGTCTAATCCTCACAAAACTCAAGTCCATCAAGACTTTTCCATCAAAAGGCATCCCTCTGGTCTCTGTGAATTTCTGACTCCGCAGTACCATTGCATACGTAGGAGTTAAAATCAATTGCATCCATTAAAATGGAGCCATCCATTAAAAATGTTTAGTTGCTGTGAATAACTCAGTAAAGCAACTTCCCCAGTAGCAACTGTCTCATTATCTTCTAAAAAGTCCTAACACTTAATGAATATACAATATTCATACAATTGATGGTGGTTAGAACTAGATGATCTTTAAGGTCCCTTCCAACCCAAATCATTCTATGATGGTTATTCCACATTAGTATCCAGTATTAGTGCAGGTATCCAATATTAGTACAGGTCATCTCACATTTCTGCCTTGCAAGAACAGCTGCCTGGCACGTTTTGAAGACGAGCTGATTCGATACTAACACCTTCTTCCATCAATGCTGTGCACAGCAGTTGAAAAATACCAAAATTTCTCCTGCTATTCAGAAGAAAAAATTAACACAGATTAAAGACAAGGTCTTAATTATTTCACAAACGTCATAACTCACCAGAAGAGTGAAGGATTCTGCTTCTCCATTATAATGGAGAATACATTATAATGGACAATACCACCACACCCACCTGCTCGGAGGAAGAGAACTCTGCTGAACAGTGGGACAACCTGTGCCACTTCCTACCTGACCCAGCACAGGGCTTCACATCCCTGGCTTAGGCCAGTCTTGTCTGCTAATACAAGAAATGATGGTGACACACACCTACTTCTGCCACCTGGCACCAGGGTTATAATGGCCACTGAGAGGAAAGAGAAGCAAGTGCAGTAAAATCTCAATCCACAGCAGTTTTCTTCAGCATGTGAAACCAGAGCACTAAGGTTTCTGCTCTGCTCTACCAAATAACACACATAGTGTTTATGTTCTTGAAAGATACATAATTTGCATGCAGTGTTTAATGGTAGACAGATGTTTTTCCCTAATCATTAATCTGGAGCAAAGCGGAAGGCTACTGGAAACAAATGAGTAAGGTTCTCCTAAAGGTTTGGAGTATTCTGCGCACACTGCTTAAGCTAACTGCTAATTCACGTTAACAAGACACTGAACGAGGACAAACATTAACACATTATGATTCAGGTGGACAATAACAAGAAATACAAAATGAAAGCTGATTTTTCATCTTCCTTTTATGACATCAGGGGACAAGGAAAAAAATAAAGAAGCTACAGTACAAAACTTCTTAGTAGATCCAACTTCATACTTCCTATCAAAGAGTAAAGTGGTAGGATTTATAAGAATTCTAAAAGCAAAGTTATATAGGCAATTAAACTAAATTTAATTAAATTAAGGCTCGGCTTTATAACTTTGTATGGTAGGTTAAGCAGAAGACATAGATTAACCTAATATGAAAGAAAAAGTACAACCTTTGTATATTAATAACCGTACCCAGGAATAACAATAACCATAAATATTTTGTTTAATTTAGCAGGAAACTACAGATTTTAACAACTTCAAAAGATCATTAGCTTAGTTCTCATCTCCACATTTATCATGCCAACATTTACACTATGAATCAACAGCTGCAGCCCAAAGTTGAAAACATGCCAGAAATATGCATAGGTTGTATCAATATTTGCACATGGAGCCTTGAACATAAATTAGTTGACACTCAACACTTCAAGCTTCCTCTCTGAAGTTGCAATATTTAAAGGTTAAAGATTAGACATGCTCCCTCTTGTGTTAAACTAAGAATACACGAATACATGCTGTTTTCTCTGACATGATGGTTGCT
This sequence comes from Gymnorhina tibicen, assembly GCA_013399875.1. Taxonomy (NCBI): domain Eukaryota; kingdom Metazoa; phylum Chordata; class Aves; order Passeriformes; family Artamidae; genus Gymnorhina; species Gymnorhina tibicen. Next base: position 386,623 of record VXAZ01010275.1, read on the forward strand.
TGGCCATCTGTTCCATTAAGCAACCCCTTTAGCTCTGGCTACTCATGTCTGACAAACCTTCACCAATAACCCTCCACTTTAAAGACAGATATAGTCTGAGCACATAACCTGTATCCATAGAGTACCTGTGTTACATTAAACTAGCTACTGTATTATTGGAAATTAAGAGATTGCATATAAACAAAACCTGTTGCAAATAAGCGTCTTGGACAAATACATACACGACTTGATCAACTGCATGGCAAGTCACACTTCTTCAGTCCCTATAAGCATCACAGAGTTAAGGTATGCCAAGTTCAAGCTGCTGAATTACATTAATCATTGGGAATACTGAAGAGCAAATTTCCTTCTAAATATTAGCTTACAGGATATTTAAGACAGACAGGAAGAACAGGAATATTTTACAATGCTGCATAATTATGTTTGTAAATACAGCAACAATTGAGCAAAGTTTTCGATCCTCCACCCAAGCAGCTCAGGGCGAACCATTCCCTGCACAGAACCTTAATGGAGTCAAAATCCCCCTTAATAAAAATCCTCCTGCAAGATCTGGTCCCAAGATCGTGTCTAGACATGAATGCTAATCCCAGGTGTAACTAACACAAAAGTTTTTACGAATACACTTCTCAAACAAAAGCTTTGCACCTGGTGTGGGCTTGGTAAATTATGTTTAGGCATACATTTGCTGATTATGGTCAGTACAAGGCTGAATGCTAGGGCAGCTGTGAGTAAATATCAGTAAATAGTTCATAGCCGAGACCTGAAGAGAATCTAACACTCAACTACATGACTTTCCACATTTCCTTTTATTTACCCCCGTCCCTTTGTGGGGGACAAATGTTCTCCGTGCAACGAGGTCTATACACATCAGAAATAATGCCAGCAAACATCCTAAGAAACACACTTGCTCTTTCAAACCATGAAAGTTAAATGTGTTCACTCCTCCTGGAAGTACTGGTGTTTATTTTCTCACAGTCTTCTGCAGACCAGAAAAAAAGCATAACCACAACGTTTGGAGAAGAGAGCAAAAAAAACATCACAATTGTCAATGGATATAGGTTTTGGGGCCTCTTTAAAGCCTCAAACTCCAGCAGCACACTGCTTGAAGTGCATTTGCTGCCAGTGCATCAAGAAACTAAACTTTTGACATCAACTTCAGCAACAGAATGAAGTTTATATTTACTGCATGTACAGGTCCTATAGGCACATTTCCCTTTTGCTGCAAACCTGGTGTGACGAAGGTCTGTCCCAGGGCCCTGTGGCACGCACTGAGGTGTGCAGGTCACAGCCAGGAGCCGAACATCGGGACACTGCCCTCTACGCCTTACCCAGAAAGCAGCTTTTGTATTCACAGCCAGAGGATTGACACTCCAGGAGTGGTTTTATTCCGTCACACACACAAGAAGGAACTCTGCAGGATCAAGTCCTTTTTTTTTTTTAAAGGAAACACTCACGTACGTCCGGCAGAGAAATTACTGCTCGCTTAAACCGGTGCTTGTCACCTTACAGGGACCGGCCAGAGGTCAGCGGGTCACGCAAAGCCTCTGAGCGCAGCCATGGAGATCCACAGCTCCCTGGGGATCCCGCCACGAGCCCGCGCCCCCGCCAGCGCCAGCCAGAGGAGCCCCGAACTCCGCACCTGTAGCGCCCGGCGGCACCGGGCGGTGCTGGGGGCGGCAGCTCCGCTCCGCGGCTGCGAGGGCAGCGGGACCCATGAATAGACCACCAGAGACCTCGGCGGCCGAACGCAGCCACCCCACTCCCCACCCCGTCCCCCGCGGGGCGGGCGGGACCGGCCCGGCTGCGGCGGGAGCTGCGCCCGCCCCGCGCCTCCGCTCACCGGGGAAACTCAGCGCTGGCCCGAGAAGCCGAGGGCAGGGGGTTGCTGCCGTCTCCGCTATTTAAACCTCTTCCCGCCGTCTCCGCCTCACTGGCTCCCACTCGCTCCCTCCGCCCCGCGGAACTCACGGGGGGCGGCCCCGCCCCTCCCGATGTACACACAGCCACACGCCGCCCGCCGCCCCGCCCACCCGCCGCAGGGGCACCGCCCATTGGCTCAGCAGCCTGCCCGTCAACATGAGGCGCGACAGCATTGGCTGGCGGCGCTGCCCATCAAGGCGCGCCCCTCCCCGAGCCCCGCCCCTCCCCTTCCCGGGCACCTCGGGGGTGTTAAAACGGCCGTTTTAAGTCACCAGCAAAATTTACTTTTAGGCCCCACCCACCCAGCCCCAGAGGGGTTTCTGATTGGGCGATGGGAAATCGCTCTCTGCCGCCACTGGGTGGCTGGGTGTCCATAACCCCCCCAAATCCCGCCTATCCCGATGCCGTAATCCCATTTGATTTGTCCGCGCATCCACACGGCCCCGCCCATTCCCACACCGCTGCCCATTCAGGAGCGGCTTCCCAAGCTCTAGGGCGGTGTCAATACTTACGACGGGGAAACGTGCGAAAGGGAGCCGCTCATTGGTCGGCGCGCCGTCGCTCTTCCTCCGTCACCGCCCCCGCGGAGCGTACCAAGCTGCCGCGGCGCGGGGTGGTGGGGGGGAGTTCGCGGCGTTGGTTCGCCCCGTGTCCATGAGGGCCGGGGCGGGGCGCGCGCCGTTTCCCGGCATGCCGCGCGCGCCGTAGGTAGCTCCCTCCGGGACGCGCTGGGAAGGAGGGCGGGAGGGAAGGCAGGGAGGGGGGAGGCCGGTGCCCGATCCAAGATGGCGGTGCAGGAATCAGCCGCTCAGCTCTCAATGACTCTGAAGGTGCAGGAGTACCCCACTCTCAAGGTGGGTGCCGGGCCGCCCCCGGCGCGGGGGGAGCGCGTTAACGCCCTCAGCGTCCCGCCCGAGCAGCGCTGAGGGAGAGCCCTTCTCCCCCCCTTTCTCCCCGCCTCGGGAGCCCCGGGGCTGTGGGATGGAGATTGGGAGCGATTCCCATCGCGCAGTTCCCGCCTGTCCCCGTTTTTCCTCCGCTTGACGTCTTGGCTGGTGCCGCTCCGCTGCTGCTCTTCCCATCCCCCTCCGCCGAGGGAGAGGGACGTGCCTGGAATATGCGGCTCTTCCCTGGTGTCTTCGTGCCCTGAGGGGACGGGGGAGGCCCCCGGGCCACGCTGGGGACACAAAAAGAGCTGGAAAGGAGCTGGGAGCGAAGTGAGGTCCTTGTAGTCGCGGGGCGGTATGAAGGGGGGAGTGGGCTCGGATGGAGCCGGGCTGGGGGAGAGGGGTTGGGGCGTGTGAGTGTAACATACTCCCTCAGGAACACCGAGGGCTGCCTGAAGTGCTCATCCCAGATGATTATCTGGATCTACGTGGCGTTGTTAGGAGACGTGCTAAAGGGGAGGGAGTGGAGGTGGCAGTATAATATGGTTCCCTGGCTCCTTGGTCCCCCGAAGATGGAGATGAGCTTAAAATATGAAAAGGGACAGACGTACTGGAGGGCTGTGGAGGCGAATAAGCAAAGTACAGTTTGGTAAAAGCTGTGCCTTGAGATACTGGGTCTGCCTGCAGGATGGAGGTCTCCCAAGGCTGCATAGGTGGTCTTGGGCTTTAACCAGGTGTTGTGAAGCAGGTGAAGGACTCAGCGATGACCTTAACGCTCAGTGCCTCCGAGAACTGTTGAACTGCAAGGATGATGCTCATAGGAATCAATGGAAACCTTTGTTTGAAGTCTCGTGTTGCATATACAGGAGGTCTATCACATAAATAGCAGTAACTGTGCAAGGGACCTGAGAGATGGGTCTCTATTGCAAAATGCTTATTTAAACATCTCTCGTGTGTGTCAGTGTATCCAGATTTACACGTCTATAGAAGATGTTTATGCAAAATCAACTTTGTTGTGCTGAGATCATGCTGTGCCTTCACACGCCGAGCATTGTGTGTGCTCTTTGCAGCGTTGGTTCTGCAGGCTCTCTGGCAATGTTCTTCTTGTGCATGTCCTCCTCCACTAGCTCCATTCTGCTTGGGTCCTGAGAAGCAGAAGGACAGAGTGTTGATTCCCATTTTATATATGAAGGCTCCCTTCTGTTACCCAGAAGTATTTGAACCTGACAGCATCAGGCTTAAATTTTAAAATACCTGTAAAGAGCGCTCTAGCACTTTCCATAGCCAGAACAGTGTGAAGGCATTTAATGTTAAGAACATCGTTTTAAGACTGCATTTTAGGTGTATTCCAGTTACCACAGCTTTGGTTGCTACATTCCTGAAAAATTACTGGCGGTGAGGATCAGTGAGTTTTTTGTTTTGGTGCTTATTACTTAAGATGAATTGTCAAGGTGCCAGACATTTAAAAGGTAGAGAATATTTTGGACTAATTCTTTTATTTCCACAAGCATTCTTTTTCCCTAAAATATCCCAACAAAAATATACATAACAGAATGGAATGTTGTTTGTAAAGTTAGCAAGCTAAACAGTAAGAGGGTGAGACACCCTTGCACTGAAACTCTTAATTTTCAAGCAGAGGTGATGTTTATTGACTCTTCCCAGCAGCCATTCAAATTCTGGGTTGCTCCTGTAATCTTTAACAACATTTTTCATTGTGTAAAAAAACCTGCCAGAACAGTGTCTGCTCAAATCTTTTGAATATGTCCTCTGAAATGTTCTTAGCTGTGAGTCATATATCAAAACATTTTAGTGATGGAGGTGAAAAAGCAGCATGGAGAAATGAACACTAAAGGCTAAAGTCTACTAAAGTAAGTTGATATGAAATCTCCTTTTGCTCTTTAGGAGTCAAGTGCCTCCGAGTGTCTGTGGGACTGAGACTCCGTGAATTTTTATTTCTAGTTTATTCAAATGCAGTGTAAAATGAATGTGTATCACTTTTTTTTTAAATTTTGTTCACCAACACAGTAGCTCAGATATCTCTCTTGGAGCTCTGGACACTGGTGATTTTCCCTTCTGTGAGTAAAATATAAAAGATTGCAGACTTGTATTTATATCCTTCCTGTTTCCTCCCTCTAGCTTCCTCGTGCCAGCATCACTAGATAATAGTTGTGTAATAGTTCTACATTTACAGTATGTTCCACAGAGCGCTTTTCATGTGAAAGAGTGCTTCAAACTGCAGAGGGAAATCCCTGTTCCATAGCTAAATTGTGGTTGCTGCTGGAGTGGAAATACTTCAGCCATTCTTCAGCAGTTCAGCTCAGGGGAAGTAAATAGAGTTCTTCAGCTGAATCTAGAGAAGCTCTTTAAGTGTACAAAATAATTCTTGAATGTTCCCCCCCACCCCCTCCAGTCCCTTCTCAAGGACAAGAAGGTTGTCAGCTATTCTTCCACCAAACTGCTGTAGAATCTTTTTTTTAAAAATCCTACTGATGGGGAATTCTGCTAGTCTCAGAAGAGAGCATGTAAGATGAAAGCTGACAATTTGAAAACGAATGAATGCGAACATTGTTATCATAGTTCCTTGCTGAAACTAATAAACAAGTGATGACAGAAAGCTGGATAATTCATCCATATCTTTAGAAGTATGAATAATTATTAAACTGATAGCACACTCTATAGACTGAGACCCCAAAAGTGGAAGATGGAGGACCCAAAAGCAGGAATGATCACTTCTGAAAATATTCTGGGCTGTTTGTTGGCAAGCAGTTTAGGGTTAGCTGGGCTGCTAATGCTTTAAAAAAAGTTGATCAACAGGAGAGTTGTAGAAGCACAGGATATGTGAGCACATTCTCAGAGGTGCTGTTTGTCTTCTTTTGTTGACAGCTCTGTCAGCAAAAATACTGGCAGCAGATTTCATAAGATGTTAATTTCTCATGGAAATGCAGTATTTACTGGATTCTTACAGGGAAACATGTAGGAGACTGGGATTATATGAAGTGCATATTCTTTGTATCCTGAGTCCACAGAATAGCTGAGGTTAGAAAGGACCTCTGCAGACAGTCTAGTCCAATAGCTTGTCCTCCAGGCAGGGTCAGCTAGAGCAGGTTGCTCAGCATCGTGGCCAGATTGTTCTCAATTATCTCCCAAGATGGAGACTCCAGCCTCTCTTGGCAAACCTATTCCAGTGTTTGACTGCTGTTGTGGTACTAAAAAGAAAAGTTACCTTTTGTTTACAAGAAATGTTCTGTATTTCAGTTTGTGCCCATTGCCTGTTGTCCTTTTGTGGGACACTGCTGAGAGGAGTCTGACTCCATCTTTGTTGTCCCCATCAGGTATTCATACACTTTGAGAAGGCTTCCTCTGAGCCTTTTCCTCTCTAGGTTAACCAATCCCAACTCTCTCAGCCCTTCTTCCCATGTCAGATTCTCCAATCTGTTCGTGATCTCTGTGGCCTTCTCTTTACTCATTCCAGTATGTCCATGTTTCTGTTGTCCTGGAGACCTAAAACTGGACAAGGCACTTTGGGTGGGTCTAAGCTCTAGTTAGAGTGAAGGGGAAGGATCACCTTCCTTGACACCCTGGCAGTGTTTTTCCTAACACAGCCCAGGGTGCTGTTGGTAGTCTTTGCTGCAGGGGCACATTTCTGTCATGGACAACTTGTCCAGCAGGACTCCAGGCTCTATTCTGCAAAGCTGCTTCCCAGGCTGTTGGTCTCCAGCATGTTCTGGTACAAAGGGTTGTTTTTTCTCAAGTGTAAGACTTTGTTTGCCTTTGTTGAATTTTATGAGGTTCTTGTTTGCCCATTTCTCCAGCCCGGTGAGATCCGTAGGAATGGCACCACAACCACCTGGCATATTAACAGCTCCTCCCAGTTTCATATCCTCTGCAGACTGGAGGGGTGCACTCTGACCCATCATCCAGGTCACTAATGAAGATGTCAAACAGTTACGATCAACTTTTACCCAGTGAAGCAGAAGAGGTACAAGATAAATTTTTTGCATAGCTGGTTGCAGTGCTTTATTTTTTTCCCATGTTTATAAGCTTTACTCTGTGTTGATTTTGAACCTAATTTTAAGAGTCAGAGTACTTTTTTCAAAACTTTGAACGTGAAGCAGCAAAAGTTGTTCAGTGAAGGTGGTTCAAGCAGAACTTAAGACAGAAGTAACAACTTGTAACATTTAGTTGACTGTCTGTATATCAATGTAAAAAAAAAATGTATCATGATAGAATCATAGAATGGTTTGAGTTGGAAGGGACATTAAAGATCATCATGTTCCAACCCTCCTGCCAAGGTCAGGGACACCTTCCACTAGACCAAGTTGTTCAAAGGCTTATCCAGCCTGGCCTTGAACACTCCCAGGGAGGAGGCATCCACAACTTTTCTGGGCAGCCTGTTCCAGTGTTTTACCATCCTTGAAATAAAAAAATTTCTTCCTCATATTTAATCTAAACCTGCCCTCTTTTAGTTTGCAGCCATTCTCCCTTGTCCTGTCACTGCATGCTATTGTAAAAAGTCCCATTCCACCTCTCTTGTAGTCCCCTTTTTAGATGATCTGATTTTTAAGTGCTATTCAAACAGAAGGTTGGCAAAATAAGCTAAACCTGGATGTTGGTAACAGTCAGCTCTGCACTAACTCATCATGAACACTTATCTCACACTAAATCCATCTTCAGCCTGGGTGTTCTGACTCACCGAGTGCGTTGAATGTCCATGCCGAGCGTTCCTGTGCTGCTGAATAATGCACTTCCTGTTTTGACACGTGTGTGTGTCAGCAAACAAGTGTGACATCTTTTGTACTGCTGTTGTTTTTCTGCACTAGGCTCTGCTCTAAAAAAACCCTGTGTTTTAAGAAAAATCTGATACTGTGAGACTTTCTAAGAAGTTTGACGTTGTACCGTAGCTGAAGAAATTGGCTTCTGTTGGTCTCCTTTCCACCCTTGCCCACTCACTCTAAAATATATTTTAAAGTGATTAGTGAAGGAGGAAAATGCAGTAAAAGGCAGTAACAGTGTGGTCATGAGCTAGAGCTGTTGCTTGGTTATCAGTAGCCCATTGTGCCTGTAGGAAAATACTTGAAGAAAGGTATTCTCAAACATCTTACAGAAGATCTCCTGTTAGTATCTTCGAAGTGAGCACTTACCTGATGTTGCAATTCCTAGTTGCATCATACTTGATTTGTAGTGTTTTCACAGGACAGTGGCCTGTGATCTTGTGAGTTTGGTTTGTGTATGTTTTCTGGCATAGGAGTGGTATGTTTGTATGGTAGCTAGCATGTTGGGATCTTTAAATGTTGACATAAAACAAGAATATCCATGAAATATGTGAGTCTTAGCGTAGTGAGTATTTTTCAGGAGCTGGGAAATGAGTAAAGATGAGCTTCAAACATTTCCTAGATGCTGTAATAGGAGGAAAATGCTTTACTTGGTGTGCTCCCTAAGCATCTTCCCATTGTCTTTAAAATCAGTAGCTCCTGTACAATCAACATTAAGAGTGTGCCTTTTGGGCTCACAGATTTAGGGAAGTACTGTTCTGGCAGATGGGTTATTTGCTGTAAGGGCACATTGACGGAATCCATCAGTCCTTGTTAAGTCAAAAAGCTGCTTGCATTGTGCACTTGGCCTCCCACAACTTACAGCCTGAAGATACACTATGTGGGAAGTATTTGCGAACCCAGAATGTGAAATATGCCAAAATAATTGATTGTTCACAATACGTGATCTTTGATTTAAATAAAGCAAATTTTTTGTTAAGTTACTTTTATTTTGATAGCCAGTAATTTAACTGCTTCACAACTTCTTTTGATTTACCTCTTTTTTTAAGAGCTTTGTGGATTAACTTGACTTGTAAACTTGTGAAAATGAAAGAAAACAGATAACATGTTGAGTAGAACTTTGGTTATTCATATATTTTGATATGGATCTGCTCATTTGAATCAATAATGCTTAATTGTCTTACAAGAAACGACGTCACTTTGGCTGGAATAGGTTATTTTGGGAGCAATCTGATTGGAAATGGGATCTCTGGACAGTATCATGGTGTCTGGACTCTGCAAATGCACAGAAGGACAATGACCTCTTTCATTTAAAGAGGTGGTGCTATGATTAAAATGAGCAAATATTTGGAGAAGAAAGAAGGATCAAAACAAATGGAAGGACCTGCTCAGGACACAAAACCTGCTGAGTGACCTTAGCTTTGCAACTCAGCTGTTTCTTTGGACAGGGAGCAATGCTTAGGTTCTTGTTAGTACTCCAGTATTCCTACTAAAAGAAGAGCAAAGAAGTTTCTTTTGAGGTGTAAGTCCAGGGTGGCAGCTGTCAACAAGTGCATTGAAAAGGATTGGCCTCTGATGTCCCCAGGGTGGCTCTAGACATGGCTCTAAAATGGTTGTCATCTTCCTTACATAAAGATGTAAGGCAATTTTCTGTAACTGTAAAATGCCTTTGTAAAGCACTTAATTTTCTTGTAGGAAACCTTGTTCAAAAGTTCATAATGTATTCAGAAATAAGTTACTTGCTGTTTGTGTGACAGGATAATATTTTGAAAGAGTGTGATTGCTTCTGTTGACTAAGTATGTGTGTAGCAGATGGATAGTCCAAGAATTTTTGCTGCTCATTCTGTCCTATATTGAAGTAGCAGCTTTGAGTAATATAATGATGGTTTCTTTCTAGACACAGCTGCTCTAGAATACACACTACTGTCTTCCTGAGTTATAAAACTGACTTGTTTGTAACTAAGGCAAGCTCCTAGGCTTTACCCTTCAAAAACATTGAAACTGTTTTTAAAAAGAACTATTTTTTAAAAATCCAGATTGTCTCCAACTGCTTTTAGGCTTATAAAATTACTTTCTTTGGATCTGTATCTCTTCAAGATTTTATTTTAATGCTTTTACCTAATTAACCTACATCTAGACATTATTCTAAGCCATCCATTCTTGAAATATACCACTACTCTTTTAACTTTATTTTCCTTTTCTGATTTTGCCTAGAAAAAGAAAAACTATTACAATTTCAAGGAATTGATAAGAACTACTCATCAGAAGAGTTCGCTGAATAAGTGCTGATAGCATTTACATTTTGGATAAGTCCAGTGACAAATAATGATGCTGACTCTGGTCTGAAATAGTCCAAGAAATGTTGAGGAAAAAATTAAGTATATAAACATACAGAATTTCAGTGGTTCTGTATGGAAATGCTAATTGTTACTGCTTTGAGGGAAAATTTTCAGTAGTTTATTGTACCCTGGCTCATTTTTCTATGGTATCATATATAATAGATGTCCTCTACTTTTCTGTTTTGTTGAAACCGTGAGCATGGTGATCTAATTTAGTCTCAAGAAAACAGCTTAGTGCTTGTAGGTGTTTCTTGTGGGGTTTAGTTTTTCTCTTGACACTGTCTGTTTATTAAAACTCTTCAGGAGATGCTTAATTTTTCTTACATGTTCCTGTATTTCCTTGTTCTTCTTGCCTAAAGTAGTGCTAAGTTGTCTTTGCTTCTAGTTTTTCAAAAGGCAATTTCATCACTGCACCCCTCTGTTTTCCCTAGCTGTCTGGCCAGGCTTAATTTCATGTAGGGACATTTGAAAAAAGCTTATTTATATCTCAAAGTCTTCAACTGAATTGTCTTGGAGACCTGTAGATTCATACAAATCTCTGGTGCTTTTCAGGTGTTATAAGCTAACACAGTTGAGGAGAGGAAGCACACCATTTTTCTGACCTTGAAAGGAGAGCATAGTTCTGTAATGGTTCCCCCCACCTAATCTGGTAGGACTCTTTTTATTTTATATTTCTTGAAACTCTTTTTTTTTCTTCCCCCTAGTTTAGTGAGTTCATGTACTTGATAAGATTTTTAAAAATCCATTTCTAATTCCCTCTTGCTCATGACTGAGTTAATTTGAAAAGACACACAATGTAGCTTTTTATGTTTTTTAAAAAATCACATTTTATGTGGAAGGAGTTGCTTTCAGCCAAGACACTGTAACACTGAGAAAGATGCACAGAGATCTGTCAAGTCAGGATATATAGTTAAAAGTTCCCTGTGTAGGAATTTGTCCAAGTTAGACCTGATTAACTACTTTCTACCAAATACAGAAGGAAAATGGATGTTCTTTACAGAATTGCAAACCTGTGTAAAAGATGCTTGTTTCTATTGTCTATACTGTTTTCTGTGAAAATCAGTTTTTAGAAAAGAAACCTTTGAAAATTCCTGTTAACAGGAGTCCCAAGAATAGTTAATGGTCTTACTTATACAACCAAATGTTTCTTCCTTCAATTTCTTCCTGTAATTGACTTTTTTGAAGGCTTACTTTTACTCTATAATTCCCAAAAACCAAATAATAGCTATACAAAGTTTTTTTTACTTTTTTCTGCTGCATCGGAACTAGTTTCATATATGCAGTTATGGTGGGGTAGAAACTTTTTGGTTAATGTTGTTGTCTGAAAGTGATTGTGTTTTAGTTTCCATTTTTATTTGGAGCTCCTTAGGTTTGAATCTACGTAAGTAAAGAAAGAATTTGGCCAGTGTTGTAGTATGTGACCAGATCAGTGTGAGAATTGGTGGGCTAAAGGTCTAGTGTAAGGCTAAAGATTTGGAGGAGAGTAAAGGCTTACTTTTTTTTTCCAAAACTTCAGTCATGCAAGAAATGTGTAATTCAGTCTTTCAGTATTGCTCTGTACCAGTTAGGAAAACTTGTGGGCAGCATCAAGGTGGTATTTGAAATTTCGCACAGTGGCCATTAGACTTTGGCCTAACATCCTACACCTCTAAAGGAGTAGAAATGCAGCGCATAACACTTGTTATAAAAAGCTTATTTGGTTTGGGAGAAATCTCTTTCTCCTGTGTTCAGTCCTCCTCTTAATTCTCTGATAAATGCTGAAGTAGTCTGAGGATTTCGTTGGATAGCTGTGGAAGAAAGACAAAAGTAGAAGACTGTTTCCATGCTTCTACTCTAAGTAAAATTTTAGTGAGATTCTTAATATATGTAATTGATTTTTCTTTTCCTACAATGGCTTATTGATGCAGAAATAGTATCCTGACTAATCAAATGTGGAATCATGTATGTCACTTAATGTGACTTTTTAGAAGTGCATGCAATGTAAAGATGTTGGAGTTGTTTTTAAAAAACTGAAGGAGGCGGTGAGGTGGACTTGGTTGATAGTTTATTCATATTACTGAATGTTTCTTGGTGATAAGCCTTACCAGGAACTCTTGCAAGAAAGACTGAAGTCCTCATGTGGATAAGGAACTGGGCAAGATAAAAAACAAACATCAAGATTTAGTAGCCAGCCTCTGTAATGGAGGAAGATTGGTGTTAGGATTCTGCTGGCTTCCTGGTGATACTCAGCTGTTTGAACAGCCTGGAAGAAAGAGTAAGTGCTGAGATGAAGCAGTTTCCTTGATGATACTAAGATAATTGAGGTATCACAGATATAGCCCAAGTGTGAACCATTAGAGGAAAATAGTGAGAGACTGAGTGGGTGTTAAAATAGATTAAATTCAGTATAGACAAATGCAGTGTGATACAGTTTTTAGGTATGGTGGAAAGAAAATTAATCCTAGTCTTAAATATATAATAACTGAGTTGGAAATTATCATCACTTGTCAGTGACATCATAGGACTAATAGTGAACGTTTCCTGTGAGGGGTCAGTTGACAAACACAGGACAGAAGTGTTGCGAAAGGGAAGAATGGAGAACTCGGTACGTAACAGTTAAAATCCATGGTTTCTTCTCTCAGGTAGTATGAGTTACTCTTATTTTCTCCCTTCTCTCATCCTGAAAAAGGATGTAGTAGAACTGGAAAATGTCTACAGAAGGGCAATAATGATTAGAGAGATGGAATGTCTGTCTTCAAGGAATGGTTTAGAAAGAGTCTCTTCAATCTCAAGATATGTGAGAAGTATGTAGGAAAAAGAGAGGGTTCGCTTTTTTTTGCTTCCAAAACAAGAACAGAAGGGTTTCAAATCAGTTGAAAAGTCAAAACCAAAGACTATTTCTTCACATAGTTGTGAGCCTGTGAAATGTCTCACAGCAGGATGTAGCAGTGCTAAAACTCAGGTCAACAGCAACCAGCAGAGTTCATGAGTGAGAAACACCCTGTGGTGTTTCTACTGTTAAACTCCCATCTCTGGCTCAAGAAGTCCAAAGAGACTGTTTGGGATTAGAAACTTTGTTCTTGCCTTTTTTCGAGTGCCGTCCTCTTTCTGGATTTCATCAGAGAAAAGATAGTGACAGAGAGGGGACTTTTGGTCTTATCTGGTATGGTCATTCAGATCTTCACATGGAAATGTATTTGGTGTCTTAAGTTAGCAAAGACAAATTCATGAAATTAAGGTAGGAAAGTACTTCTGCAGACAGTGTAAATTCAGGCTTCTGCTCGAACCTTGGCTAACTTCAAAGCTAATCTGAGTTGCTCAGAGTTCTGCCAAGTTCTGAAAGTTTTTTAGGGTGGAGATTCCGTCAGCTTTCTGGGCTGCTGTTCCAGTGCTTACCAAGTCTTCTGATTGAAATTTTTTTTTTTGGTCCAGCTGGAATTTTCTTTAGTGACAGTTGTCAACTCTGCCTCCTTCCTTTTTGCTCTATAACTCCGGAAAGTCTGGCTAGCTCTTATCTATGACCTTCACCTTTTGGTAGTAGAAAGCTTCTATCAGATTGTGCCGTTTCCAACTCCCTGTAGCCTTCCCTTCTGCAACGGAAACAAGCCTGCCCGTCTCAGCTTTTTTGGGATTTTTTTTTTTTTTTGTCCTCCAACCAGCTCACTGTCATGGTGGCAGCCTTCTGGACTCTCTCCAGTTTGTCAGCATCTCTTTTTTAGTGGGGGGAGAGGGAGGGGACTGACCTGAAAACCAGACTCAGTATTCCAGATGAGTCTTCGTGAGTGCTGAGCATAAACAATCATTCCTCTCAACCCACTGCCTTTAGTCTTGCTAATGCAGCCTGGGATGGGTTTAACCTTCATTGCCATGAGAGCCTGTTGCTGATTCATGTCCAACCTGCTGTCCATCAGGACCTCTGCATCTTTTCCTGCAATGGTGGTCCTAGCCAGTTATTCTACAACCAGTGCTAAAGGCTGGGGTGGTTTTGGGCCAGATGCAGAGCCCTGGGTTTTGCTTTGATTACCTTTCATAAAGTTCTTGGTGTGTTTCTTCAGCTTGTCATTTTTTCTGAATGGCAGCTTCGACACCCATTTATCAAGCACTCCACCAGTTTGTCCTCTGTGAGCTTTCTGGTTGTGTGTTCTGTAGTGCAGATGGTTGAAGATGACATGTATGTTGGAGCTGATAACATTCCTGGGGAGTCAAGCAGTACTTGTAATTGGCCACCAGGAAGCTTTAGAACCACTGACCATTATTCTTAGAGCGTGACTATGCAGTCAGTCCTTCACCCATCTTGTATTCAGCCATTCAGTCCATGTCTCCCCTGTTTGGCTACAAGTGAGACAATGTCAAAAACCTCACTAATACTGGCATGAAAGGCTGCCAGCGTGCTCCTGCCATTCAGAGATAGTCAGTTCATCACTTGGAAGCAAACAGTGTTGTCAAGCTTGATTTGCTTATGACAAATCTGGGCTCATTATTCCTAGTCACCTTTATAAGCTTGGAAATGGTTTCCATATGATTTTTTTTTTTTCTCTAACTTTCACAAGAACTGAGATGAAGCAGACTAGCCTGTAGTTTTTGTGATCTTCCAGGTTTTCTTTTTGGAGCAGAGGCACAAAACTTGCCCTTTTCAGTCAAGGACAACTTTTCTTGTTCACCATGACATTCCAGTAATGGTAGTAAGTTTGCAGTGTCATCCAAGAGCTCACTCCTTTCCTCCCTTCTGCTCCTATGTACCTGTGTATCTTCAGCTTGCTTTGGACTTCTTACATGAGTGAATAGTACCTCTCTCCCCAGGCTCAATTGCTCATACATCATCAGGTGGGCTTAGGAGAAGACCTTACCAGTAAAGACGGAGAAGGCATTTAGAAGTGAGGCTTTGTTGTCCTTTGTAGCTAGGTCACAAACTCAATTCTGTAGATGCTTTTCATCTTCCTTAAGTTGCTTGTGTCTATAAGGCCCTGGTAATAACAATTACTTATTTGAAGTCTAGCTGAATGAAGGGGGTGTATATGTTGACTGTGATGGTAACGAGTGCTGGATTTCTAGCTGTGACTCAGAAGGCTTTTGTGGCTGGACACCTACAACACCTCTGCAAAGAAGACCTCGCCACAGTTTGTGTTTGTTTTGTTATGTTGTACTCTATCTCAGGCAGAGAGCCCTTCAGCAGTGTGTGTATTCAATTTGTTCGGAAACCCCAGGTGCTCAGGGAGTGACTGTGTCTGTTGTAGAAGCTGCAAGTATGCAATGGGCTAAAACTTTGCCACATTTTCAAATTGCATTAAGCTGCTTAATAGAATTCAAGGTGCTAAAATGAGCCTAAGTCCAGTCTGCATGTCTGACTTCCAACAACATAAATGCCATTGAGGTAGCAAAGCTTTTTAAGCTTTGATCACTATAATTAATAGTGGGGGGGGAGGGGGAAATGGTCTGCATTCTCCTCTCCGTTTTGATACTGTTAAAGGCTATAGATGGTATGTTCTCATCACATGTTTTCTAAAGGCATTTTTCTGTGAGTCTGTAGAGATAAGCAAGAGCTGAGGTGGGAGTGTGTTCAGCAGCTGTTTTCTATATATTCGATTTATGGATAGAGTACGAAGTGTGTGCATCTGGATACATTCAGAAAACCTTAAGAAGAAAAATTAATCTCAGTAAAATCTTATTAATAATGAGTGTAAAAGCAATATGCATTGTAGGATGCTGTGTAAAGGGTTGGCTGGTTTAGAATCCGAGAATGGTGTACTTTGAAGGGAACTTAGAGATAATTTAATTCCAACCTCCTTGCCATGTCCACTAGACCAGATTGCTGAAAGCCCCATCCAACCTGGCCTTGAACACTTTCAGGGATGGGTCATCCATAGCTTCTCCAGATAACCTGTGTCAGGGCCTTACCGCCCTCACAGTAGAGAATTTCTTCCTCATATCCAATCTAACCCTGCCTCTGCCATTTTGAAGCCATTCCCCCTTGTCCTGTCACGCCATGGCCTCATGAAAAGTCCCTCTCCAGCTCTCTTACAGCCCCTTTAGGTACTGGAAAGTGCCATAAGCTCTTCCCAGAGCCTTCTGTTCTCCAAGTAGGACACTCCCAGCTGTCTCAGCCTGTCTCCACAGCAGAGGGGCTCTAGCTCTCTGATCTCCTCTGTGGCCTCCTCTGGACTTGCTCCAGCAGGTCCAGATCCTTCTTATATTTGGAGGCCCCGGAGCTGGGTGCAGCATTGCAGGTGGGGCTTCACAAGAGCAGAGTAGAGGGGCAGGATTGCCTCCCTTGACCAGCTGCTCATGCTTATTTTGATGCAGCCCTGTATGCAGTTGGCTTAATATTATTTATACTTCTTTAAATATTTATTTGCAGGCTGATAATTAACACTTGAGAAGTGTATACAGTTTGCAAAACATCAGGTTACAATATATGCAAACATTTAATACTTGCTGGGGTTTTTTCTGCTTTTAATATGTTTTAAAAAACCTCAAGAAAATAGAATCACTTAGTGAATGGCTTATTGAAAAATTTATTTTGATGAAAATATATTTGGTGTTAAATTCTCTATATTCAAGGGTATTTCAAGTTACATTTGATACGGCTTATGAAAAGAAAGATTGCCTACAGTTGCCCAGTTTGAACACTTTTAGCCACTTCATGATTTGAGAACTCTGACTTGCTTTGGTACCTTATTTGCATTCATGAACAGGAAGAAGACTGTTTGGGCTGAAGGCCAGGTAGTAAACATCACAGTTGAGTTCCTAAGTGTACACTTAAAAACTCCCTCTGACATCCTTAGCTCTGCAGTTTTCTACTCCCTGCACTCAACAACCAGCGTACAGTTCTCATGGCAGTCCTTCCTCCTCTTCCACCAGTTCAAGCTTGTAGACTCAGAACAATCCTAAGTCTTGTCTCCACAGCTAGAGGTTGTTGGAGCATGTTCTGGGACAGCACACTGCTTTTTTGGCTTTCTAAAACCAGAGTGAAGTAACTCTTGAAATGAAGAAAGTATTTGCATCAGGTTAATCAGTTGCCTCTGCCTCTTTGTTAGCATTTAGCACCTGGAAACAGTCATGCTACAGTTGCAGAAGCCTCCAGCCAAGCCGACTTTCCTTCACATCACAGCAAAATTTTGATCTTGGAAAAACTTGTGTTGCTGTAATTTTACCCCTTGTGTAGGTTGTCCTAACTTCAGTCAAATTCCTTTTCACTAGATTTAAGTTTGACCTGGTTGAGTACGTGCTTAGGTTGAATAATGTGTCTGCAGCTGTGGAAGCTGATGAACAAAAGGAGCAGAATCTATTTAGTGCCACTGGATTTAAATGTGCTGCCCACTAATATTTTACGACTCTCCTTTGTATCCTCTTGTATGCTCACAGTATGAGCCAACTGGGTGTGGTTTTTCAAGCTCTAACAAGTAGGACAACTTGGTATTGTGCTTGTACAGAGCACATTCTGGTCAGTACTTGCTGCTTTATTTCAAATTTTTTAGTAGCTGATTTATTCTTTTTTCCTTAAGGTAATGATTCCCTCGGCTGAGTTCTGTAGGTCACTCTTGTCTCTAAATAGTAACTGTGTAATCCAGGTGTGGTCACAGAATGGCAGGAAAGATTCAAAGTCTCTAATAGGTTTATGGCAATTAATGATATGTAAATCTTGCATCTGTCTCTTAGTCCAAAAAGCTGAGTGTTCACTGTGTTCTAATGATGGTACCTGAAAATCAAAGGGAACTATAGGTAAAAATTTTTAGAATTGCATTGTCCAGAACACTTTCTTATATGTTCTCCTTCCCTTAACTTTCAGTATTGGTGGAAAAAAAAAATGATCCTATTGGTACAGTGCCTGTAACTTTTGAAGGGTTCTGCAGTGTAAAGCAAGCCAGTGTTGGGGAGCTGGGTCTTTTGGCACTTTGGAGCTGTAGGAGTAATGAAAGAACCAATGGATCAGAATGCAAGTTCAAGATAAAATGCTGCTTTGTAAGGAATGTAGCAGTTGCAGTTCTAAATTTTGGCATTTGTGGACTCCGTCCCCGTAAAGTAAGTGTGAAAGCTGTACCTAGATACGATTTACAAATATTCTTATAAAAACTACTGGCTTTATAATAAGAAACAAGTGCCTGTGCAAATTACGAAAGTCTCTGGTAAAGAGTATTTACTGTCAGCTTCAGTTATGCTAATAATTTCATTGTACCTTTAATTTCCTTGTTCTGGCACACTAAATTATGTTTCTCAATATGTTTACTTTTATTTACTTACAGAGTATATAGTGGAAACTTCAACTCATAGCCTCTTCCACATAAGGCATTCAGATTGTTTTTATGGTAGGGGGAAAAAAAGGGTCAGAGAAGATTCAAAAACCTATTGCACCTAGACATATTTTAAATGATACATAGTGGTACCAGCTGAAATTAAAAGTTCAATTGTTCTAAATGTCATATGAACACAAACTGTGCCAGAAGTCTGCATGCTGAAGAGACGGAGCACAGGAAATGGGAGCTGTTACTGCTCTTGGGTGCAGATAAGGAACTAGGGAAAAGGGAGATTAAACACAGACTTTTTTTCAAAGTGACTAGATCTGTGTCCAACTGACAGCTCAAAATTTAACTAAAGCACTTTCTGTAGTAAAAAAGATATCTCAAATTAATAGTAGCTTATGAAAGTCTTTATTGGTGCAGATTCTCAGTGTGACATGCAAAGCTGATTAGCAAAATACTTGCAGAAATATTTTTTAGTGAACAGTAAGAAAAATGCCATGGGGGAAAAAGAAGGGAAGAAGTTGTCTTAATGCTGTCTGGCATCAGGTCTTAGAGTTGGAAATAAGTTTCCATGTTCAAAAACATGAGATGTCAAAATAATGGCCCCCAAGAACATGCATTTTATCTGTGGGTCTCTAAAATATTTCATTTTATTTGTGGAAATGGAAAAGAGAAATGAGGATTGGAGATGGAAGATTGTTATATAGGCAACTATGTAGGTGTTGAAGCCTCTTATTTGTCATAGTTTGTGGTTTGAATTTTGGGTGTGTGTAGTGCTGGGATTTTAGGGCAAAATGTATAAGGAAAATAATTGTTTTGGCTTGATGCTTCCTGTGGTAGAGTCTTGTCCTGTCATTTGTTTAGGTTGTAGTTAGAGATACCAAAAACCATTAAATAGATCATTTCAGTCTTGAGGAGAGGAGCCCTTTCATATCTTATCAGGATTATCCTTGTGTTTCATTACTACTATAAATAAGCACAACTTATTGTAGGTAATGCAAAGTCTTGGAAAGCAAAGCTTTGGCTCATCTTCCTTACTCTGAACCAAAGTGTTCTCTAATGGGGAATTGCAGTGGTTGTGTAGTAACCTGTTTGCTAATAGAGCCCAGAAGGAGCATGGCCCCTGGGGATACTTTCTTGCATGCAGGTGATTAGAATGAGGAAAACTGAGACCTTGATATAATTGATTAGAAGTTATATGCTTGAAAGATTTGTAATCAAACATATACGTGATATGTACCAAGCAGAACACTGATTTGTTTCCTGTTTTACCTTTTTCATGGATAATCTGATTGCTAGCTAAATTATGCCTTTGATTAATGGAAAAGCAATCAAGATACCATAACTACCTGAAAGAACTTCTCATGGACTTTTTAAAGATTAAAGATATGGATGAATTAAGTGTTTAACACTGGAATGTTTTTAAAAATTCCTGTTTCTGTGAAGTAATAGAACTTCCTGTCTAAATTGCTTATGCTGCCTCTGTAGTGGAAGCATCTTAATACTTCCTGTAAGCTTTCCCCAAATCATTCACCAGGCTGTAGACTGCTCCCATATATGTGTCCCTAATGGCCATCAGTAGCAGCTTTGATACGACTGTTCCTAAAGGTGTGGGACAAGTAGGACAGGAGGCCTCCAAGACTGATAGATCTCTTAACTCAGGAATGGCACATTAGAGGAAATTAACCAGTTTGGTCCTACATTGTAGGCTTTTATCGCTAAAAGAAAATTTACATGAGGTTTCTCTTGACATTCCTTATAGTCCTTGGGGAAGTAACATTAAAAAGTAGGCTTTTGTGGGTAGAAGTATGTAGGAGACTTGTTGGATTTCCTGAATAACTTTTGGTGTACTATGTATAAATTTTTCAGTAGCCAGTATGCATTATGCATGCTTTCTCTCAAAGGTAACTTTCTCTTTTTTAATGAATTCTTGAAGGGAAGAAATGTAAACTTAGAAAGTCATGTTCTGAAGGATGATCTCTTAGTTGTTTAATTTGTAGCTTTCCTTTTGTAGGTACGCATTTGTCTTCGCTTTCTGTTGTCCCTGGACTGTTTCCATCAGTGCTTGCTACAGCCAAAGCAGGATAGGTGAAACTGGTATCAGATAAGAAACTGCAGTATTTTTCCTGTTCTTTTTTCATAATCTTTGAAGTGTGAGCTCCTTGCTGAGAGAACTTAAATAAGGGCTTTGCTGTGGGAACTCAAGTTCAATCAATGACCTCTAGTCCCCTGGAACCGAGGTGTTCTTTGCGCTGCATCAGATGAAATCATCAGTCTCTCTAAGCTCCAGAGGACCTGACTTTTTAAATATAGAAATTCTAATGACTTGGTATTTCTCCTTCAGGTGCCATATGAAACACTGAACAAACGATTTCGAGCTGCACAGAAGAACATTGATCGAGAGACCAGCCACGTCACCATGGTGGTGGCGGAGCTGGAGAAGACGCTGAGCAGTTGTCCTGCTGTGGATTCAGTTGTCAGTCTCCTGGATGGAGTCGTTGAAAAACTCAGCGTTCTGAAACGCAAGGTGAGCGGTGTTCTACCTTCATTACAGTGCTGTTTGCTTGGATTTTCTTTTCAAGATAACAGGCATTACTGGCACTTTAAAGGCCTTGGGATGCACAGTGAAACCTTTCTTCGCTGTGTTTAAGAAACATGATTTGGTGGTCTTTGTCTAAGTATAACAAACTTCTGTTGAGAGGTAAAATTAATACATGTTTATAGTCCTGAAGAGGACTTTCTGTACTAACAGAAAAGAAATAGTAACAAAACTAATTGATTTGTATCAATTCCTGCTTGTCTAATGGAAAAGTTTGTGCAACTGCATTAAATGATCACTGGAATAGCAAAAGAGATAGAAGACAAAGCTGAAAAATGTGAAAACCCCAGTGCAGAATATAGAATAGTTGTATGCAGTGTTGAGACTTCTTTGCAGAAGAAAGTGCAAGTTGTCCTGGATTGTTACTTGAAAATTTTTTATAAACACTCAACTTGCAATTTGAAGGATTCCTAGGGAATATTAAGAGCCTTTTAAACAAAATTTGGCAGGATAACCTGCTTCTAACTGTTAAGCTTGAACAAAGTACAACCAGCCTTTCATGCCTTTACCACATCTTTCTTAGAAAAAGAAGTATATGTTCTCAGAAAAAGAACTATAAGCCATCCTTATTTTGGATGGGAATATTACTCATCCCTGGAGTCATCAGAACACTTACTTGAAACAAGTCTTGCAGAAAAATGAAAATAGCTCTGTCGCCTGACTTGAGAGCAGTGCTTCTCCAAAAATAAATAGATGAAACATAGTAGCAGAGTCATTTCATTAAAAGTTAAATGAAATAACCAACAGATATAAATCTTGAGACAGTATTAAGTGAAGCGTCAAAATACCTTGGAGGTTTGCAACATGAAAATAACTCTGTCATGTGTGTTGATTTGGGGTTTTATGCTTGAACAAGTTAGCTAGGTGTTGAAAAGCTGTTCTGCAAAAGACTTCATAAATTAATTGCTCTTTTCATCCTCGGATTGTGAGACTTACAGAGGTCTTAAAGGGTATGTTTTCTTCACTTCTCCATTACTTACAGAAAAATAGGAGCTATTTCTGAAAGAGGTGTTGGATGTTGCTTGTAGGTGTGTAGTAATGATGTGGAGGAGTAAAAGTTATTTACTTGTTAAATCTTTGCTGACTGTGGGGGTGTGTCTGAAGGCATTGCTGAATGTTTTGGGTGCAAAGCTCCATTTTAGTTTAATTGCTCATTTGTTTTTGACTGCCTGAAAGACTGTGGGGAGTCTTATAGCTGCTTAGAAAGAACAAAAGGCAAAGAAAATTTGTTTAACAGTAAAAGTCCTCTGAAATACAAAGGTCTTGCTTCTGCTCCAAACCCTCAACTCCCAACTGTCTTCTCTATAATCTCTGCCCTGAGCAAAATGATTGTTTTCTTTAGACCCTTTGGACCCATGTGGGATCTCTGTTTCCTCCTGTGTTTAGACAAGGATCTCATGAACTGCTGAGATGGCCATAATAGAATTAGATGGTTCCTTTATTTAACACCTTACTCACTCTTGAAAGAGAGCTTTTAAACACAGCAGGTTTCTTGGGTTCTGAGAAAGATCCTGGGGAAACCCAGGCCTTTGCGTTTTCCCTTTTGTATCCTGTTTAATATGCTTGTTCCCTCAAGTTCTGTTAATGTCCAGCAGGGCAAGTCCAGATAGACTTGCTTCAGAGGGTTTTGAAAAGGATCTGTAGCCTTTCTGAATGTACTAGAAGGATCAAAAAACCAGCAAGAGCTGTATAAGTCCAGATACAAAGCCATATAAGAAGAGCCCTTTGGAATGAGAAAGGGTCTAACCTTTGTGCCTGGCTGCCTTGAGTTCTTAGTTGCATTCAGAATATTTCTCAAGGTTGCCTTCACATCCGATAATACTGCAGAGATCTAAAAGTGAAAGTGTGTTTTGTTTTGAGTTAGTGTTTGCTTGCTGACTAGGAAGAGACCCAGTTTATAACTCAAACAAAATACTTGTCTCCAATCTGTATGTTACAAAATAAAGCTAAAGCCAGCAGCAGAAGTAACTCAGACTTCAGTAATAAAAATAACTCATGCTACAGATGTTTACATGAATTTTAGTAAGAGACTCTTGCATAGTGACTAGTGTTTTAGATAACTTGAATTTGGTATCAAGGGCCAGATCTGAGTCAGGCTTAATTGGGGGGAAAGAAAAGAAAGCTTGGTGAGTTTTCCTTGCAAGTTTTCTCTTATTTCACTTTGCTTTTCAAATACTGATCCTTCCAGAAGTCTGTCTATGGGCAGGCATGGTAAATACAATTAAAACTAATCTGTGCTTCCAGAACTGGAGCTCTTCTATGTATGATACTAAAGCTTGAGTTCTGGGAAGGTCGCTGTGTCAGCATGGAGTGCAGAGTGGGCTGCCAAAAGCCTGCCAGATTCTTTGGGCTGGGCTGGCAGACCTGCCTGTGCCTTCCAGCTGCCAGAGCTGTGCAGTCATTCAAACATAAGCCAGCAAGTTTAAACTCACCACAAGGCAGCCTAACTTGCAATTGCATCACTAGTGATATACTGCAGATGGGAAGGGTACTAACCATCCTCTGCTGGTTTGCCTTTGCCTTAGGAGGCACATAAAGGCACTCCCAGCTTTCTGGAGTTCTGTAGCCTGGCATGGCCCAGAGTTGTCACGTGCTGTGTACTGAGTCAGCCAGCTTGGAATGATGACTTAAGGTTAAAGGAAAGCAACTATGAGCTGGGCAACTATGTCTTGGTTTTAATTTAAAGGGACCTATCTGTCATGTGTTTTGGTTTTAGTTTAAAAAAAAATATTGTGGCGATATCTTGGGGCGGTGGTGTGTGTTTTGTGCTGGGTATGCCAGTATGTTGGTTTAAAATCATCAGTCTACTTCTTCTGGACAAATGTGCTTTCCTAAGTAAGGCTCCTCAACAAGGGATGCATGTTTCCACAGTGGCAGAGTTAAATAAAACAGTACCAGTTTAACAAAACTGATGATTTTTGGAAAACTGCTTTTAGAGACTTGAATTACAGGTGCCAAGAGGCCGACTGTTTGTATAATTTCCATTATTGCATGACTGATTAAAATGGCTCCAGTGTATTATAAGTAATGTGGGCTTACTTGGCATCACTCCTCAGTAGAACTAATCCAGCAGGACAGCTGCTGGAGGAAGAAGCCCTGCATAGGTTAGAGGTGGAAATTTTGCTTTTCAACTGTTTGGATCAGATGACTGCAAACCCTCACAAAGCTGTTTGCAGGCTATTACAGCAGTTGTTGCCATAGTTGATACGTTTCTGGTTTTGGATGAACTGCAAATTAAGCAGAAAAATGTATGTATTCATAATGTCAAATATATCAAAACTTACTTCTGTGCAAGAATATCTCAGAACAGGACCAGCTAGCTGAAACTTAGGCACTGCCATAGGAAATGTGTTTCTAAATGAAAGAAACACTACTGGGAGTACCTGTATAACATGTAATTGTTTGTGAGCATTCTTTACTGTATTTTGCTTTAAAAGGAGGTTGAAAATATATAGCTCTTACTGTTAGCTTTTACTTTTTAGGCTGTTGAGTCAATCCAGGCAGAAGATGAAAGTGCGAAGCTCTGCAAACGCAGGATTGAACATCTGAAGGAGCACAGTAGTGACCAGCCAGCTGCTGCCAACATGTGGAAGAAGAAACGCATGGATCGTATGATGGTGGAACATCTCCTACGCTGTGGCTACTACAACACGGCTGTAAAACTAGCCAGACAAAGTGGTATTGAGGTGGGTGGCAATGTGGACTAACTTGCTAACAAAATGGTAGTAAAGAGGAAGTTGGAAAATAAGAACAAGCTGCTTTAGCCTTGTAGCAGTTATTTTTATGTATTGGTGTGCCTTCATTGCTAATGTTTATCTGTTAATCTTTTTAGGCTTGAGTTTGTTCTCCCTACTTGCTGTAACTTCTGTTTTAATGTATTAAAATAAGTCAAAATTGAAGGCATAATTTTTTATCATAAATTAAATGCTTTTAGATAAACACATTTCTCTATTAAAACTCAGATTAATTCTCAAATGTCATACAAAATTTCTTGTTAGAGGCCTTTAGGCTGCTGATTAAGCAGGTGGTGGAGCTTCCCATCTGTTTAGCCCCACTCAGCTGATATGTGTAGGTGACCAGACTGAGCAGACCGGCATTTGCTGATTGCAGGAACAACTGTTCTATTGTATCATCCTACTGTTTAATGCATTGAGAGGAAGGCTGGCTTTTACTTGGGAAAAGAAATTTTGATACAATTTGGGTTTTCTAGTAGCCATTATATCTTGCATGATCCCAAGAATGCAAGAATTCCAAGAATTGCTTGTTTCACCATTTTGTGATTGTTGCTTTCCTTTTCACTGGTTAGCTGGTTGGTTTTGCTGGGGCTCAGAGTGGGTTATGAAGTGTTTGGAGTTTGTGTACTTTGGTGTAGCTTTTTTATGCAGACCAATGAATCCTCACTGCGGTCCTCTGACAGCCACGAGGATGTTAAAACTGATTTTTTAAAAATTTGCTGTTTGTCTAGAGAAATCATGTTTTGCAGATTCTAGGTGGCCTTTGCTATTTGATCCTGAGTGATCCTTGAATCTTAAGTTCTTTTGATATTCCGAATTTCAGAAAGTATGCAACTCTTCTAGTTAAAATCTTAGTCTTATAAAGATGCTGAAAGTTGAGTTCTGTTACACGACTTATGTACTTTGCCTTTCTTGGGTGGAATAGTTGAATACATCTGTCGTTTTGTTGGGGGGAAAATATATTTTTGTTACTGATGTCAAATTAGAGCATATGTACTTGTTTTTTGTCTTGTAACAGGGACCTATCTGTCATGTGTCTCTTACTCCTTGGCTGCTTTACTGGTCTCATCCTGTTCAGCCAGCAGCAATTTCAGTAAATGCCAAATAGGAAATAATATGTAGAGGCTGAATAGAAGTGAGAGGGGGTAGTGGGTTACAAAGTATTAATAGGAAATAGTCCTGAAAACATCAACTGAAGAGGCTGTTGTTCCTCACTTGAGATACAGCCCATGCATGTGAGTCAAAAATACCCAAGGCAATTATGCTGGGAATAACTGCAGCTTGACTGGTCAGCAGCTCTCCCACTTCTGGTAGATGTTTCCCTCTGTTTTGAGGGGGATTCAGCTCATCTCTGCTGAATCATCATGTTACTGTACCTGCTAGGTCTGCT
Organism: Gymnorhina tibicen; assembly: GCA_013399875.1. Classification (NCBI taxonomy): domain Eukaryota; kingdom Metazoa; phylum Chordata; class Aves; order Passeriformes; family Artamidae; genus Gymnorhina; species Gymnorhina tibicen. Next base: position 412,480 of record VXAZ01010275.1, read on the forward strand.
GAAAAAGCACTATGGAAATATTTTCACTTTCATAGCAAGTTCTATTATGCCTGATTAAGTAATGCTCAGCTTTGGTTTAGACATGAGCGTGGAAGTCTGTCATGATATATACTGCAAGACCCTGTGGTAAAAGCATCATACTCATGAAGCCTTAAAGCTTTTCCTTCTGTTTGTTGAATAGAAAATTTTGTGTTAAAAAGGAAGTTTTAAATAAGATTATTTACCTTCTGCCTGCAAGCCTAACTCTCTTTATTTGCATAACATCAAAGTAACTCGAATAACACAGAACGCAGTTGCATGTTGAATGCACTGAGGCCATTTTTCTTCTAGTTTGCTCAAATTACGCATTTTAGTCAGCATTACAGTTTGTTTTGGCTTAATGAAGATAAGGCTTCCCTCAGTTTCTCTGCTTTGCACTTGGTCTTTCTTACTGTGTGGTGATCCTGTTTGTGAACAGCTTTTTACAGCATATGATAGTAGAACTTGGTTGTTACACAGAATTTGTAGTTTTTCTGGTTTAGTTAGACAGCATCTCTGTTTCTTTTTGTTCCTTTCTTGCTGGAGGATGTGAGCATTGAAACGTTATCTAATGCTTACTAATGTAACTTTGCTGTAGAGATTACAAAATACCACGGTATTCACTCATCCAAAATAATCTTTGTTTACTGTGGTCTCACCTGGAATTTTGATTAATATCCCCACCACCAGTCTTGTCTTGATTTTGTTACCACTGGATGGACTTTATACCCTAAGTAAGAATCTGAAAAAAGGTGGTGTTATTGTTCAGCTTGTCCAGCAGCCAGAGGTGAGGTGGACAAGTTGAGCATGGCCCAGCAATGCACTGTCATGGCAAAGACAACTCAGCAGCACTCTGGGTTGCACCGGGATAAGCAGCAGCAGCAGAAGGGGGGTGATCCAGCCCCTCTACGCAACACTGGTTAGACCCATCTGGAGTGCTGTATCCAGTTCTGGGCTCCCCAGCAATCACAAGGACTTGTGGAGTCTCCCTGTACTTGGAGATGCTCTAAACCAGACTGGAATGGGCAAGATCCTAAGTAACCTGTTAAAGGTGACCCTGATTTGAGCAGGGAGACTACACAGGTTCCAGAGGTCCCAACCTCAACCATTCTGTGATTCTGTTCCTCTGGTTGCAGGGCAAATGGCCGAGGTGCCCTTTGCTGCTCTTTCCAGTTCAGTTGTAGCTTGGGGATCCCAGGTTAAACACTTTCCAGTAGCTGTTAGACCAGTCTTGGGAGCAAGTCTCAGCCTGCTTGTTTTAAGTTTCTTGTGGGGCTCCTGAATTTGAAGAGACCTGCAGGGCTGCCAAGGTGCTTCATGGGTGAAGCAGGTCAGAAAGGATTCTGCTTTGGTGACCAAAGGAAAACCATTAAATCAACCCTATGTTTGAGCAAACTGTCTGCTGTGTACAATTGGCAAAGATTGTGTGCCATAGTGTCCAATTCTAATAGTTTTTGATGGGCTGTGACAAATTTTAGGCTATTTTCTAAATTAATTACGTTCATAGGAATGATATGCTATTAAGTCTTGTAATAGAAGATAAGTGCTTAAAAACCATGGTTATAATATATTTATAATATATAATATTCCTATATATAGGAAGCAAACAGAATGGAAAGAAATGCTGGATGTGAAAAATTACAGGGAAGTTTTAAATATCAGAGTTATGAATTAGCTCAAGTAAGGAATAACTTTGGGCATAGGGCGTTTATACAGCATAAAGTTATGGCAATATAAGAAATAAATTCCAAACATTAAATATGTGTTATATGTCTTTAAAGAAAAGTAATGCAGCTTGGGAAAGTAAACCAAAATGTGAGTAATATTAAAATAAGAGCTGACAGTCAAAGACGGAAATGTCATGTTTGTGTCAAAGTAAATATGGGGTGGAGGGGATTCTACTGTGGCCTTTTTTTTGGTGTTGTCTGGCTTCTTACTGATGTAAAAAACAGTTTGTATTAAAGACACAAACTAGATGTTAAGGGGTTTTTATTGCATACGAATAAAACTCATCAGTACTGGCTTGTTAGACTAAATAGAATCAAAATAAGGTCATTATTACAATGTGGTAATGCCACACCAATATAAAAATGCCTATTTTCATCTGCAGATTCATATTTTCAGCTAGTTGGCAAGGTTGTTTGTTAACTTCAATTTTATTTAATGTTCTGCTACACTGCTATCTCATCTGTGCCATTAATTGATATAGAAATCTAGTTTAGGAAGTGTGGTGTTCCAGTAGGAAGTTGGTTTCTGTTTGCAGATAAATTTTATAATTAGGCTATGTATGTGGTGCTTAGTCTACTCTTTCTGGAGGTGGTGGGGTTTAAAAATTTATTTGTTTTTCCAGCCCTTTCCTTAATAGGCTAGGAAGAAAAAATAAACATGTGAGGTCTCCGTACATTCTTTGCTTAATTATGTATATCTGTAGTGATTTTTGCCTGTAGGATTGAAAACAAACCCAGATTCTGAAGCTACCAGTCTCCCTTATCATATGCTGTAAATCCTCTTTCCGTGTTTGCTTAGCTTATTTTAGTAAAAGAATGTATCTCCTTGCCTTAATCCTCATGCTGTACAAAAGCTGTACAAGTGACAATGTTTTTTCTGTGAAGAATAGCATAAATTCAACCCAGTGTTTAGTGTATTGGGGCAGGGAGCAAATGGTTTAAAAATCTATGATTCACTGAGGAACAGAAGAGATACTACACCCCTGGGCAGGGTAGGCAGTGACACTGTAATGCAGTTGAATGCTTGAGTTGAAAAAACTCTTAAATAGCTTAAAACTGGTTAATTTTACCTTAAATCAGGGATTATGCATATCAGTTAAAGTTCTGCCAATTAATGTTCTTAGATCAGTAATTAAGTACGTTCATCATCTTTCAAAGATACTTAACGAGCCCTTTGCGTTCATACCACAGCGTGCTTCTTGCTTTTGAGAACTGGGGGAGAAAAAACTGAGTAGTCCATTGACTTCAGAAGTTTTGTCTAGACATAGGACCATTGTCAACACTGATCTGTATTAGAAGGGCTTCTTGACACTTCAAGCAGTATTGACAATTGACACAGTCCCAAAAAGATAACTTTCTCAAAGTGGGAGTTCAGATCTCCAGTTACTATCAGTGGTTTCCTTCCTGAGCAGAACTTCTACATGTGGTAATGGTTGTTCACTGGAGAATATCAAAACAGGGCAGATACCGAAAAGCCATTCTAAAAATATTTAATTGTCTTTCAAAGTAGTAAATACATTTATTAAAAAAAAAATATTTTGTTTAAATAAGGAATAGTAGTCACTGGAAAAGCTGATTATCTTCCATTCTTCTCTCCCTCCAGTTTGGTCCAGTTAGTCTTTTCTACTGCATCATTACAGCTTCAGTTTCTGTAAAACTGTTTTAGGAGAGATCAGCCTAACTAGAAAAGATACCTGCAACAAATTCAAGTGTGTTCCACTGTCTTAGTTTTGTTACAGAAAGCTGTGAAATCTTATTTGATGTCCTGTGGTATAAGAGAAACTTGAATTCTGAAAGTGAAGCTTCATGGCTTTTGACCAAGTATCTGATCTCTTCTTTTTCCTATTCTGTACCAATGTTCCTTTTTTCAGCCCCAAAGTTAAATGTTCTTTCCTTGCTTTATAAAAGTGTTCCTCAGCACTGTGATATGGATCCTTCAGCTGATACCTCAGTAGAATACTGCTGAAGGATTTCTGTCTGCTATGGGGCAAAATCTTAGTGAAGCTGCTATTTTTGACATAATCCATTCCCTGAATAGCTGTTTCTACTTGATGACTCTCAGAAAAGGGGAGATGGAAAATAACCTACACATTTGAGCATCACAAAAAGGAGCAGTATTAAGTCTTAACTAAGAAAGTTAAAAGCTGAATAAACACTTCTTCTAACAATCATAGAAACGTACCTTTAGAAATCCTCCTTGTTAAGATGCATAGTCCAAGAATGGCTTGTAGACAAACGCACACATATGTATTAAAGTAATTAATCAAAACTCAGTTATATTCATAACAATTCAATTTTAAATAGGTAAATAATATTCAGCCTAATGCTTGAATGTATTATTTGCTTCACTGTCATGCAGAACATAGCCAAGCTGACTTTCCAGATGCAGGCTGAGTGGTAAAAGGTGTCTTTTGCCAGGAGCTATTTGTTTCCCTCTCCTCTGACTTGCTGTTCTCACACTAGAGATGTTACAGGAAAACTTTGTATGAAGGAGCTCCTAAACTGGCATAACTGATTTAAAGGTGCCAGGATTTTAGCTTGTGCTGCTTGGAGTTACCCTGCAGTACCAGGCTATAGAGAGCTATTCAGAAACTCCTTTAAATGTGTTTTGGCTGTACCTAGCGTAGGCATGGCAACTTTGAGTAGATTGGTATAATGAACGTCTGGGTGTGTTCATCTGAATTTCAAAGTGCTGCAATTCCTGCACAGCCTTACATCTGCAGTTTGTCTCAAGCATCTTGAGGAATTAGAATTATGTAAATGTGAAATAGTCAAGATTGAAGCAGAATAACAAACTTCCTCATTACAAATCATTTGACACTTCAAAAGCCGACAACATGAATTGTGCTGTGATGTTGAACATCTTATTTTCTTCAGTCTGTTTAGACCAAGTGGGTTACCTGTAGTGTATCATAACTGAGCTAATTTATTACAAAATACTTGGTCTGGAATGCTGGTGATGCAAGAAAAATTCTTGAATTGAAATTTTATCTAAACAGAATGGTGTTATCACCTGGAGACTACCAAGGAGTATAAGAGATTTGGGTTCAGTTATGCCTCTTCTTACTGTCCTTTCTTCCTGCCAGACATTCCTTCAAAGTGTAAATATTACCTCACATTTAGCACTTGCTCCTCCTACTACATTAGATGACAGGATAATGTTTTGTTAGAGAATGTCTGTAGATGCTAAGACAGACTGATCCTGCGTGGACAAAAGCTACAGGGCTTGTGCTCCACTAGCAAAGGATTGGGTGCCTTTCCTCTGCTAGAAGAGGCTGTGACAGAAAACAAGGCACTTCTTTTTTCTGCCCAGTGATGCATCTTAAGCTCTAGAGGCTTTATCACACTACTGTAGTGTAGTCATTTATTACTGTACTTAGCATGGTGTAATGTGCTGATGGGTAAAGGTGCAGCCATTTGCTGAGCTACAAAAATTGCTGAGGCAGGAGCAGGGGATGCATTGGGAAGACAGATTGCTAATAACCAACCTCAGTGCTTGCTCCAACTCTGAGGCTCTTCCAAGCAGCTTATGTCCTTGAGCAAAAGGAGGTGGATGAAACACTTCTTTTTACTTGGCTCTGGAGCCAGTACCAGAATATGTATAGTTTTGGTGACCACACTTTAGAAAGCTGTTAGAAAAACTGGAGGGAGAGGATGACTGGAAAATGTTATGGGTGAGTTCTTTTGGTAGGTGTGAGAGCAGAGGTCAAATACCAAGGAGTTTTGTAATCTAGTCAGAAAAACTGACGTTGAACACAAGTTTAGAACATGAATTAATCATTAGAACCAATTAACAAAAGTACCAGTATCCTCTAATGTTATATAAAGACCATGCTCTTCTGACAGACACTTAAGTGTAAGATACTGGCATCCTTCAAAAATAACCAGGCAGAACTAAAAGGTCTGTGCTATGTTGAGGGTATGGAAGATGCTCTCATGTGAAAGCTCGACTGTATACCATGGGTGCTGTGTTTACTTTGTAGACAAAAACATTTCTGGCTCTTCTATTGATGCATCTGTGGTTTGGCTGTCTGTCTTTGCATTTTTCCCCAATAACTAACTCTGCAGCTGGCTTTGAGTAGGACATTCTGTCAGTTACTCTGTTTAGTTTCTGTCTAATCCTGTTAAAGTGTGTAGCATTATAACACTTAGTAGTAGCTTAATGAACTTCAGACAATGTTATTTTATGAGCAGAGAGTAAGGAGGCCTCTTACCGTTAATTTGTGCCCCACTTTATCTGGTCTTCAGTAATTGCAGTGTTGCTATATTGTCACCACCTATGCCATTATTTTCTTAATTTGCGTCTCCCTTCAATGTCAGTGCAGTTCATACATACCCTGTGTTGACTTTGAAGAAACTGTTACTCCAGCAGCCTTTTATTCCTGCCCTTGTATAGGGGCAGAGGAATTGGATTGTGGTCCCAATTCATGTTACTGCCATCAAAACCACCTGCACTGTCCCCCTCTTCACCTGCACCTCATTTTTCCTTCCTGCACATGTTTTCAAGTAGGCAGTGTGACTGTGGTGTGTTCCAGGCTTCCTGCTCCTGCCAAGTGATGCCTCTGTCACTGTTTCCCCACTGTGGAAATATGACCTCTTCTTTCTCAGCTGCTCCTGTCGTCTTACCTTGCATCTCCTTGTGTTTGCCTTCTCCCTGAGTTGTGTAACAATGATCACAGCCTGAGATGATGCCCGGATTTGCTGTGTGTTCATCACAGGGGAAATTATAACAAATGAATATATTAATATAGAAGACTAAATTGACCTCTTTGTTTGTAACTGTTCATTACCGCATTTCTCTTTCACTTCCATAGAACTAAATTACACTGAAGGTTGTGTTGCAAGTGGAGAGTATGTGAGTAGTCATTAAAAGCTTAACACAGCTTTTTCTGAAGTTGTTGAGTGATCTAAGTGTTTATTGTATTTCATATACAAGTAGTTTACCATGCTGCTGAACGCTGAAGTGCATCGGCAAAGGCTTTTTTATGAGGGTAGTGCTCTTATGCATGTAATGTGTATAGATAGACAGTCAATCTTAGTAAAGCTGTTATTGGTACATACTCTTGGCAATGAGCCACTGATAGCTTGAGGCATACTGGCCTATTTTCAATTTCATATCGATGCTAGTAAGCAATTAAAAATAAACAATTTGCATTTTTGAAAAAATACATAAACAGCATCTTATGATATTATGAATTGCTTATTTTATACAACAAATAGCCTATTTTATGAGAGATGCTTTTTTCCACTGAGGAAACTTTCTTTTCTACAAAATGCTGCCTTTTCTCCCTGAATCAAATCTTTTATTTTATCTTGTTTAAGCCTAACATTTCTTTTTTGATGAATTAATCTTGTTTTGAGAATAGCTTATGGGACATTTGAAAATATCAAGTATTGTGTGTTCTGGTAGTCATTTCTGGTTGGTTTTGAGCCCTATTAAAGATTGACATTTCCTATGTGAAATATTCTGGGATTTATATTAATACATAAATGTTCATATGAATTATAAGGGATTTTATCACACATTCCTTCTGATAGCTTTCCAGACTTGTGACTGGAGATCTCATAAAGTAAAAGTACTTCAGCTCGTATGCAGAGTGGAGACCAATGGAGAGGAATGACTTGACCTGATTGCTCCAAATTTTAAAATGTTACATAAAAATCCTCACGTGAACACTACATCAATTTCTGTAGTTATTTTGCTACTGCAGAAAAGATGGTTTTGTTCTTTCTAAGCCATTTGACATATGATCTAATGCAAAGTTTCTATTTTTGTTGCATCTGGTGCTGAAAATTCTGAGCAGTTTTCTTGGTGAATTTAGAGCCACACATGTAGATCTGTTTTTTTCCAATTCACTGCTAAATTCTTTTAATTGTGCACTATCTAAAGTTACAGCCTTTGTTTGGCTTTAGATTCAGTTTAAATTCACATTTTGATACATATTTGTCAGTTTGGTTCACAACTTTATAATAGACATAGCTGTGTTTAATTTTAAATTCATGTGAAGCTTATATATCCACCAGTTAAACTAAATTACCCTGCTGCCTTTATACATACCTTCTCATTATTCCACAGCTATTATTCTTCAAAACTTTCACTGTATTTTTGTGAATCACTTCTTCTTTTCTGTAACACAACCACATAAATTCATTAAGTTCTGGGCCCATTTTCATTGTTCTCTTAGTTTTGGTGTTTCAGACTAGTGTTCATTTTTGCTGCAGCCTTTACCTCCAGTGATGGCAGGCACTGGAGTCTCCTGAAAACAAGACATTGATAAGGAGAGCACCCTGGCAAGGAGTGGGATGCCCTGAGAGTTCAGCCCATCAACTCCTGCTCACGCTCACCAGAGAGTCCAAAAGCTGTTCAGAGTAGGGGATGTGCATAAACATGCTTGGGATGTTCTTACTAAGAACCCATCTGAGCAAATGGGATACAGCTTTTATGTTGGCCAGGAGTATGTATCTAGTAATCATCATCATCATCAAGGCATCCTCATTCTTCATGGTATTTTATACCTAATAATTGGAGTTCTGTGCAGAATCATAGGGTTGGTAACCTCCCTCCCTGGAGGCACTTGCAGCTTAAAAAGAAGCAGTGATATTTTAAAAGCTATATATATGTAAATCAGGCAGAGCACACGGTGATGGATAGCTGTATTCTTGTTTAAATAAGTATCTCTGCTTTCACTAAAGTGTCTTCAGCCTTCATGTGCAGTTTTCTGTAATAATAAATGTCTTTCTCTGGAGTTTTCACTGTTGTAATGGAATTAAATAGTTCTTTTATGATAAAGTTCACCCAGTGTTGAAATAGTTACCCTTCTGATACCTGGTTATTGGTGGTTGTATAGAAGGGAAAGTTAGTTCACGTTAGTCCAACACTGTTTTTTTAAAGCAGAAACTATAAAATCGAGGTGGTACTTCCTGGCTTGTACTGTGCTCCCCCCTTGAGTGTTTGGATAATTTTGCTAATACTTAATGGAGTGAGTTCTCCTCCTTGAGACATTTGAGACTGTTTTTCAGTACAGTTGTAGAACTAAATGAAAGTTTCATGTAAATCAGTCTTCCTGCCCAACCTCAGGTATCATGTATTTGTAATCGAGTGATTTAGGCAAAGTTATGACAATGCACAGGAGGCTGGAAAGTCTGTGCTAAGAATTATGGTTTGATCAAAGCACTGAAATAATCTGTGTGCAGAGTCGGGTTCTCCTTAGTTCTGCAGTACTGGCAGGAAAGTATTGCAACCCCCGTTCCAGTGTGAAAGCTGGAAGTGTGAAATGAAGGGAGACGTTAGTGTTACAAAGAGGGTAATTAAGTAGTTTAGAATTCCTTTTTAGTTTATATACAAGTCAGAAAACATTTGCCATGGTGCTGAATACTGTGTCATTTCAAGGGGGAGTGTGTGGCAACAGATTTCTTGCTTCTGCTTTTTCTGCACCTGCAAAATCAAGTGGCACTATTTCTCTAAAATTGTGTATTTACATTGACTCAATTTTATACGTAAATTATGTAAGAGAGGCGCTTTGTAGCAGCCTCTTAAATCTTAATCCTGTTTTGGGAGCTGAGAAAGACAATGTTTCTGTATGGTCTGCAGCCTGTACTCTGAATTGCAGAATACTTTCAGAAAGCTATTCACAATTAGGGTCTTAATGGGGATTTTTTTGACTGGAACATGAGATACTTGTTACGAATGCTGAACTGGTTCCTGGCCATCCAAGATGAGGCAGACAAGGAGTACTCCTGACTGGCCTGTGTAGAAGAGCTGCTGGTTCTGATTAATCCTCTGATACTCCTTTTTTCTGTTTCCTTAGTCCTAGCTAAGGAAGAAGCACCAAGAGTAAGCACCACCAGATAATATAGGAAAGTATGATTGGATGAAAAAAAAACCTGTGTGGCATGTGGGGTTTTTAAAGGTTTATTGCCTAATTCTGTCTTAGTATTTTTGCGGTTATCAGTCTGCATGATTAAGATTTCTAACTACTTCTAATGAAATGCAAAAGCTATTTCTGTCTCTACAAAAGGATTTCTTAATGCCTTTTTTATATTGTTTCTTAACTTTCTATCAAGTCAACAGAGAAGAAAATGCTATTTATTGGTGCAATTTAAATGTAATTGTTGGTTCTGAAAGAAACTCTTAATTTAAAATGTTCTCCTCTCTTTTCTGGATACATACTGTCTATTTAATAGAGAAGGCTGCCAAGCTTTGACTTCTTTTGGCAACTGCGAATCTAATTAGCATTTCTGTTAAATAGAACCTTTTTCATTTTAAATTTTCAAAAGCAGTGTAGAAATGCTCTTTTTATTTAAAAGTTTTGTCTGTCTCGGCAGTAATTGCAGTCTTTTTGCTCGTAGTAGAGGGCTGCTGTACTAACACCTGATTGATACATACAGATAGCTGGGATTCTCTCACCGGCTCATGGGCTTATAACAAATGCTGCCCTTATGCTTCTTTAATTTTTTTTTTTTTTTTGTAATGAAGCTTAAACTATAAAAAGCTAATAAATGAGATTAAACCAGTGATTTGTTTCTGCTTAGGAGATCCAGTCCTTATCTGATGTAAAACAAAATGCTTTTGTTTTAATTTGGTGTAAAAGCAAATGCTGTTCATTAAGAGAGCACATAGCTCAAGTAAGTTTGAGGAGATACATGGAGATGTTATTGTTTGTAACTTAAATGGAATTGTCTCTCCACTCACCAACTGTATGGAATGCAGGCAACATAATTAATATGACTGCATTATATGTCAAGCTACTTACACAGCTGAGTTAATGGGCAAGAGGTTTTTATATGGTCACCTCATCATGCACAGGGGAGTAATGCACTTTCCTTCCACTTGAGCATATCATCAGAAAAACTTAAGACCAGCAAAAAGATTATTCTCATGTTCTTGTAGGAATACTTTAAGAATACTGTTGTGGAATAGGTTGGCATTCTTTCAGTCCGTTTGCCAACACATTGATAAAATAGATTAATTTATCCCTAAGGGTATGGGAAGAGTCCGGTAAAGTCCAATCTCAATGTTGTTCTGTAAACTTGTAGCTGTCTGAATTCTGAGCTCAGTCTGACTTACCTGGATTTGATACCAGTAGAGCTGCGGGAGGCCCTTTATTCTTTTGGTGGTAAATGGTTTTATTGCTATGATCATACAACCTATAAAATAAATGTTAATGTTTTGGTTTTAAAATTCAAGTAATTAGAGAAAGATTTAATAAAAGCTGCAAGTTCTGCTGCACTTTAGAAATACATGTGGCTTGTTTAAGTTTCTGTAAATAACCATTCTGATAACCCTAACATGATTTACTCCACTTTCCCGATAGTGTTCGACTTCCTGTATTTATCAGGAAAAACAGGCTAATGAAATGCAAGATGCAAATGTGATATAGCTGATGCTAGTTCTAGTTTTCAGCTTTGTCTCATGGAAGGTAGAACTTCTAAGACTAAGTATATTCAGCTGTCCTGACAGCTGAAAATGCCATCTTATTTCCGAGAGTGATTTTGTTCACTAGAGCTGTGGTAATATTTGTGATACTAAGCATGTCAGTTGTATAAAAGTCTGCAAGATTCTAGATTTAATCTTTAATAGTTTTCTTTATTTTTTTGTTCTAGTTCTGTTATGTAACTAGACTCAGAGAACTGTTGTCACTATCAGAACATTTCAGTCCGTGGAAATATCCTGTAATATCTTTTTGCAATGTACGATTCTAAAAACCAGAGGTCTTGAAAATAAAGTCTTTCGTATCTCTGTATTCCAGCTAAGTTGAAGAATTGCTGTGTGTAGTATGAGTACAATTTAACAAGACCTTCTTTCCTTTTTTATTTTTTGAAGGACTTGGTAAATATTGAGATGTTTTTGACTGCTAAAGAAGTGGAAGAGTCATTGGAGAGACAAGAGACTATGACTTGCTTGGCTTGGTGTCATGACAACAAATCCAGACTCAGAAAAATGAAGGTATGAAAATGCAACATGTTCACATTTTGCTTAAACTGTTTCCTAAACTACTTGGATGCTGGATGTGGTCAATTTGTTTTAAATTACAGGTCTTGAATAAGGTCTTGTATAAAAGTAAGGACAGTAAGTATAAAAATCTTCTTAAAAGGCATAGGTAGTTGGAGCTAAACAGGCTCACAAATGTCAAACCTGGAACTGAGTGATAGGTCATCTGGATTCAGTGTTGTCTCAACAAATTATGCTCAAATAAAATACAGTACTCAGTTGGGTTTAGTGTAATTTGTAAACAAATAAACGCAGAAATACGTAGTGTCTTGATGCACGTAAACTTGTATTTATAACTGTGCATCCTGGTGAGACTGTAACTCAGTTTATATGTGAAGGTGTCTTACAAATGAGATTAATTGGTAATCTCTGCCCTCAGGCTTAAAATTTCTAAGAGAAATTTCATGCAGATTTTAGTCTTAGTAATTTTTAACTGTTGAATATAAGAAGATAAAACTTGAGAGAAAAGAACTAACTTGCTGTGAGAAAGTACTAGTGAAGTGTTTTTTCAAAAATAAAAGCTGGAGTCTAATCAAGTAATAAACAAAAAATGTCTTCCTCAAGCCACTGAGTACCATGAGCTGAACATGCTGTGTACTTGTTGCTATGCAGTCGGTTTAAATTTCCTTGTCTCTTAAATTATGCATTTCGAAACATGCTGTACTCTTTTACAGGGCTTGCAGAAATCTGTTTTTAACTGATATTAACCAAAATCCCTGCCTCCCTTAAAGATGTTTGTGTCTTATTTTTTTAAAACTAAGTGCTTTCTTTAACCAAAAATGTTTAAGTGCACTTAACAATAAGCAAAGAGTGACATTCTCTGTCACTCAGGGGCACCAAACTGAGAACGAGCTGAAGATGGGATGCAAAAGTAAATCGGCCAGTGATTACTCTAGAGAAAATGATGATCTTGTTATGGAAACCATTAAAGGAAAACCAGAATTGGTATGTAAACCACACTGAATAATTATACTGCTAAAAAATCCCCCTTGTGTAATCTTAAAATGTTAAGTAATATAAGAAATATAACCTGAACGTCTTACTTTTCCATCACCGATTTTCAACAAGCAATATGTAAGGAAAAGTCTTCCCCATCCTCTTTTTGAAAAACGAACTACAACAACAATCTATTTCTGCAAGCCCTACGCTTTTTTCTTTTATTTTATTTCTTTTTTAATCAAACAAAAACCAAAGCTAAGGCTGTGAGAGATCAGAGTTAGAAGAAGAGAAATTACTATGCTTCTTTTTGAAACACAAACATTTCTTCTGCTTCTAGTTGCTTAGCTACTCATCAGTGTTAATGTTCTAAAATCCCAGCCACCACCTACCTGAATGCAAGCCTTATCTAAAATCTAAAGTATTTGGTGGCCTGGGAAAGCAGCCATGTAATCTTTACAGATGTGATCGAGCTGAAATCTTGTGAAGAGCTGCTGTGGGATTGTTAAAAGGTATACTGAGTTGGAATGTGCATCATCTGATTGTCTAGGACTCTCTGCTTCTAGTTACACTTGTCTGCAGAACCCATAGGGCCATTGGCTTGCACCTTACTTGAAAATTCATTTGTTTGTCGTGTGGGTTTTGCTATAGAAATGTCTTAGCAAAATAGGAAGCCCTGGAATTTAGTATCATTAACAATTAAAAAGCTTGTTTGGATTTTTAGTAGAAACAAACTTATTTAAAATTCTATATGAGGGATTTGTGTAGATTTGGATAACAAGGTACTTTAAAATAGTCCTATTGAAATCTCAAGAGGAGAAATTTTTATTTTCTGCTAAATTTGGGTTGAATACAGAAAGATGCATAGTTGGAAAATAATTTTTTCTGTTCCTTAAACAAGTAAGTTTTAACATATGACAGAATGCACCATTTTTATGTTCAAATGGCTTACGTTTTAAATCTTAAATAAGCAATTGTTACAATGTGTGCATTAGTCACCCCAGGCAGCTAACTGATAGAAATTTGGAGTTGCTCAAATTCCTACTGAAGTCACTGAGGAATTTTGATATGACTATGCTGATGAACAATAAACAAAAGGCAACTATTCATTAGAAACGTGGGTAAAGAAAAAAACACTCAGCAAGTGGAGCAGAGGAACTCAGGGAATAAGAGTTCTTTACATGATTCAGAGCACTTTGAGTTTTCATTATTTTCATAAGGTAATAAAACAGTTTCCCTATAAAGAAACTGTGTCCCTATAAAGAAGCATAGTGATTTGGGGGGGAGAATCTTTTTATTTTTAATTCCACGTATTCAAAGTTTTTTTATAGATTTTGTGAACTGGTGATGGAATTTGATTTAAAGGGACACTGTCAACTTCGTTAGGCTTCAAATTTTACCTTTTTCCAAAAACAGGTAAATTCCACTTGGTTTTCTTGTTTGAGACTTGTTTCCAGCATGGCTTTTAGATGTCTGACAAGAAGAGTGGGATAGAAGCTTGAAGAAAGGGAGGGAGGGCATTGCAGCAACTTAAACTTTGTGCTGGTTTTTGTTAATATTGGGGTTTTTCAAAAAACATTCAAAGGCTTGTTTCTTCCTTGGAGTCTTCTGGGTAGACCTGTCTAAATTATCACATAGCCCCAAACTACTTTTGAGTCTACTACTTTAAATTGTAAGAAAGTACAAAGAAACCACCTATTACTCTCATTTGTGTCTCAGGTAACAATGTTTTCAGTCATTAGGAAAAAGTTCATCCCTGCTGAAGGGAGGGAAGAGGAGGAGGATTTTGTTTGCTTTTAGGGAATTCTGTGCTGATCTTGTCTGTAGAGTCAGCATTTCAACTTTTTTTGCATGAATGCCTAAAAGCAAGCAAACAAGGTTGCATGTTATTAACACTTTCTTTTTTGTTGTGCACACGTAGTCGTTAACAAAGCACGCGGTGCAACTTTGGCACCATCTAAGACCCTGTCTTGTCTTTAATCTCAGAGCTGTCTGGAGTTCAGCCTAAGGATTCAGGAGTTCATTGAACTCATTCGACAGAACAAGAGACTGGATGCTGTGAGGTATGAAATTAGGATGCTTTCCAAACAATTTTCTTAACAAGATGGTATTATGCTTCATTAGAAACATGTGACTGTTGTTGCAACACCCAGAAGCCCTGTAAAGCCTGTGAAGGGTCTTGCCTGGTATTGTCATCAGTCTTGGGATTTAAGCTGGGCTTGAATTTGTTTCAAAGGCTAAGTGCCATTCCGCAGATGTGCCTTTTTAAAGAATTGGTGTTGTCACTGAAACTCTGCATCTTCTTGTTCTTCAAAATCAAGGTTTATAAAATTAATCTGTTTTAAAAAGCAAATGGATTTTCTGGTGGCATGTAGTATAACATATAAATATATATTCACCCTTAACTAATTTTCAAGAGGTACAGCTAGTTTCTCATGGCAATTCATTACCGTTTTAATCACCAAAAATACTAAAAGGTTAACAAAACCTTCATCTAAAGTTTTAACATTTCCATTTTGACTGAATTCTCTTCTGCTTTGCTATCTTCATTAAACGTTTTGTTCTGCAAGTTACCTGCAAGGCCAGGCTCACCCTCTGTGTTGATGCCTAGTTTAGAGTTCTTTGTGGTCATGGGTGGGAGAGGGATGAGCTGTTATTTTTTCCTCACTCCCTTCCTCTGGCTCCAAATTAAGAAACCGACTCAACATCCATTTTCACCTCTCCTGAAGTAGCTCAGTGGGGGCTACAGAGGGAAAGTAACAATGCCCAGTGGGGTTGTGAATCAGTAACAGAAGTGGAGTCACACCTCAGCACTGCCTGACTTCAACCACAAGACAGTTTTTCTGACAATACTTTTAGTACCAGCACATGAAGCAATTTATACATCTGAGTTAATGGTCCTGATTTAAGGTGGGATAATGTTGCAGGATAACACAGGAAACTAGTCCTGCTGAAATAAGTAGAATTTTGATGCTGGGACAAAGAAATGTGTTGATAATTTGATAAACAGTGACCTTGCCAGCACCAAAGTACAGTGCAGCTGGCAGAGCTACTGGAGCTTACATGTGCACAAGGGAGGGAGAACTCACAGCAAGTTCTTTTTTGTAAGAATATTTAAACCTAAAGAGAGGTGAGGAGTTCATGCCCCGACCTGAAGCTTTGCTGATACATCCTGATGACAACACTGTTGCCACATAATATTTCTATGTTAAGGAAGTTGCGAGTTCTGCTGCCTTTAAACCCAAACTAGCTACTTCAGAAATTGAAACTTGTATTTGTGGCAGAGCTGATTTTTTGGTCAGAGCAGCACAGAGGTACAGAAAAGCATCATCATGTATGCACAGACTGAAAACATTCTAACATATTCCCAAGTGTAGATGGAGAAGCTCTCCTGCAGGGCAAAGTTTTAGGGTTAATTTCAGGTTTTATTTTTAATTTCATTCAAATGTGTGGTTTGCTTTGAGCTAACTAATATCATTCCTACTTTGCCCTACTTGAACTTAAATCATCTTTGTTCTGGCCCCAGCCAATGCAAATGTGCAATATGATAAACTCAAGCTAATTTTAATGTTAATAATTAAAACCAAACATAATAATTAAAAACAAAACCTACAAGCTAGCATTTAGGTATGTGCACTTACCCTTTGATAGAATTACCAAATCCTAAGGAATTGTCAGGTACTTAAGAAAAGGATGAAAGAGACTCAACTCCATTATCTGTCTTCTGAAGCCCATGGTGCTCTTTATACCAAATGAATACTGTGCCTTTAGCTTTATTCTCAGTTTGTTTCTTTGCCAAGTGTGCAGTCATGCATCTTAACAATGAGTAGTCCATGCTCTAAAAACTATTTTCTTTGAGCTACAGCTTCCTTATGTAGCTTGGAAACCAGAGGGCAGGCACAGAGCTGAAATAAGGAAATAAATAGGCTGAGAACTGGGACAAAGCAGATAAGGTCCTTCTGTATTTTATTGTTACTGGATATTTGTTTCCCTCTCATCCGTCTTCCACATCAGAAGTGGTAAAATTTGCAAGCTGTCAGCCCTCAAGAGGACACAGCATGCTTTATGTGGAATAACCTGTATTACCATAGCCTCTGAGGTTTACAACTTAGAGCTCCTGTCTATATGGCAAACAAGCCATCCGTACTGAGTGTTGTTAAGGGTGAAGTATGTATGTTCCATATACCTGCTGAAATTCAGGGTTGACATACATTTTATACTTGGCAGTTATAACTTGCCAGTCATGGCAATGCTGGATTAACTTCATAACCAATTGTAAAAGGAAAAAGAGCCATGGAAGTCTTTCTATATCTTAATTCACTCCTTTCTAGGAGGATGAGTTTTGATTATTCTGTACATTCAGACTTCAACATTTCAATGCTTCCTTTCAATAACGTGACTTTAAAAATGTAAGTTCTTACCATTGTGTTCGACTTTGTTTCAACGTAAATAAGTAATGAATAAGGGAATACATTTTGGGAAGGTGTGGCATAAATCTCATTGCTTCTAGCAAACCCTTGCAACTTGTGGTTTTATTAGCTTGCTTCTGTTAAGTGCCTGCAGCAGGATTCTTTCAGTATTGTGTCCATGGTGCAATAAATAGGTCAGGCATCCATTAGAAAGCAGAGAAAGAGGCTGTTTACCAAGGAGTTTCCTGTATGAGTGGAACTGGGGGAACTGACATTTTGTTGAAACGCAGCTGGTGTTTAAATAAGTTTGAAAGCTTTTGCTGCCTGCTGAGAACCTCTGAAGTGACACTGCTTTTACATTAAAATTGATGTGCACTTTAAAATTATACATCTTATTAAATAAGTGTTTGAATTTATGTAGCTTTTTAGAATGAGTACAAACAGACTGTCCTCTAAGGTACCTTATCAGAGCAGCCTTGAAAGTGCAAGTTTCAAGAATGTAAAAAACTGTTCTTGAATAGAAAGAGTAAATCTCTTAAGCTTAAATATAACACAAAGTTTTTTACTGATATCATTAGCCTTTAACTCTCAGTCTGTAGGGTTTTTTGTCAAATTTGTACCTACTACAGTAACAATGAATGACTCATGACACCAATTTCACACTTTAGGAGCTCTCGCTAATTTCATTCTGGGAAATCTGACAGCATTCCGATGTTTTGCTCTTATGCAATGCCAGAGACACACAGTTCTCAGCTAAAAGCTTAACAAAACATCATGTGCACTTCTTGTTCTGGGGCTACAATGGACAAAAAGGAGTAAGTAATAGCTGATGGTGGGCAAAGTTAGGAGAAAATGGCTACAGTCTATCGTTTTAGTCATTTTCTCTCCTACAAGGATGAATGAACACTTTATTTTTTTAGTGGGGTGGGGTTGAACAGGGGTATAAAAATAATAAAACCTTTGAGCACTTTGAGTATAAATTCTGCTGATTGTCATAAGGGTCTGAGATAAAGGCATTCAGGCACTGGCCAAAAAGCTGAGTAGAAACAAGTCCTTTCTTGGTAACACCTTATATTTCAATTATTCAATTACTGCTACTGCCCAATAATTATGTTCATTTTTTTATTCATGCATATTTAGATATATAAGCTGTATGTTGCAAATGTGTATCCTTTTGTAACAATTTAACATACCCTTAGTGAACTGTAGGCGTTCAAGTCTTTGTAAATATCTGTCAAGTACAGTATCTCAGCTGTACCTGTGTGGGCTGGAGGGACACACAAAAGGTGATGGACTTTGTCCTCGCAGAGTTTACAGAATCATTCTGGGATTCAAAAAACAAAATTTTCTGCCTATTAATTAGATATGTCCCAGGAATTTAGTTAGTGGCTTCAGGGATGGTCTATTGTCTGGATTTTAAAAATATTATCTAGAAAAATTTAACCCTCTGCTTTACCTATAGTGACTCGTATGCGCTAACAGTGGTAAAAACATTGCAATTAAGCATTGTAATGTTCACATAGATCTCCAGGAGCATAACAGCACTTGCACAGAGGTGGAAATAGCTGAATGCCAAGGAAAGGGGTGAATAATGGCATGAGGGCAAATAAGGTGTTATTTCACTGTTGTGTATTCCCAAGTAACTTACAGTACTGTGTGTTGCTTCTCAATCTAAAAAAGACTTGAGTGCTATGAATTAATGAACTTGCTTCACCTTTGAAAGATATCTTGCTCTGTTTTAATTTCTCAGTGTTGGCTTTCAGTGGATGAAGTTCAGCCATAGCATGCAGGCCTTGTGAGAAACCTGCCTTGTTTTTTTTAAAGAACACAGGAGGGAGGGAAAGTGAGGAGATGAAGGCCAACTAACACAAGGTCACTTTGGAAAACCTAACTAATTCTGGCTGAACCCAAAACAGCCACCACATCCCTATGTGTTCAGTATTTTGCAAGTGATGGAAGGCTGATGGCCTGGCAGGGAGGAGAACCTCAGTATTGACCAGGCTGGTGCAAACCGAAGTGTCACTTCTGTTTTACCATCACAGAACATAACTGCACTCTAATCAGTTCTTTTGAGAAGATTTTTTTTTCCCCTTTTTTCTCTCATGCATACAGAGATAGTAATTTAACTGGTTGATCTGATTTTTTTTGGTTTGCCTAATCTTTGTTTTCAAAAGCTCTTGATGTCATGTGCAGCTCTCCACCGTTATTTTATCTTTCTTCCAGTGTGTCCAGGCTGTCTCTTCTCTCAGGCCAGGGGGTTTGTGCTTCTGCCCTCATAACAGTAGTCACCTGGGGAACAATGTTTGCATTCCTGAATTGCTCACCCAGCATAGGAAATTGGGTGGAAACAGTCTGTCCTACATAACTTCCATTGCTTCCTGGCTTGGGTGGGAGAGGAAGTGGGAGTACTGAAACACTGCTAAAGAGACGGTTCTCATGGTATTGATGACCTCAGTGTAGCAGTCAAATTCAGAACTGGAGAAAGAAACAACTTGCCTAGGTTTTCTTATTCAAGCCATGGGCATATTGAAAATATTGTCTATTCCTAAAAGTAATTTAGAAATTAATAAAAGACTCTTCAAAAGTTAAAAAAGAGCAAACTCTTAGTAGAGTGCTTGCGAGATGGCTTGGTATCTTCCTATAATACAAACTGCGCAGAAGTCATAGCATAGGGAAAACTTTCCTACACTTCTGCAATGCCAGATATTCAGTATAATGCTGGTTTCATACCCAGCCTACTGTGCTACATCCGTGCACCACTGAAAACAGGAGCTTTTAGCAGAAATGCTGAACTAATTGTGCAGTTTAAAGGCTGAAGGGTTTTCCTGCACACTTACAGTCCAAGTTGAGAATTACTGATCTTGGGAAGACTAGATTGGGGAAACTTTCATAATAGGGTTTTAAAGTAGTTGAATATCCTTACAATCTGGTAATAATTTTGTGGTTTCTTACTATTTCCTGAAAAATATTGAAGTTTGTATTTTTGATTTAAATATGTTTCTGGTAATACTGTCACTTATTTCAAATGTCCAAGCTTTCAGCCATGTGTGTACCCCTTACCATCTGTATGTGTTAAAGTACAAAAATTTATACTAAAGTTCTACTTAATTTTTTTATTTTCCTGGCTAAAAAAAATGCTCTTAACAAGGTGTTTTCTATTACATTGCCCTACAATTTCCTGTAGTATGCACAGAAAGTGATATTGTCTTCTAGTCTATACACCTGCCCCCACAAAATCATTTATTCAAAATAAACATTGCCCCAAATGTCAGTATAAACAAGGCAGATACTTGAATGCTCTTGATGTGTAATGGGTCTGGAACAGCTGATTTTCAGACTGCCTTTATCTCAGTTGTGAGTGTCTGCCAGAGGAGTGTCATACACTGAGCCTGCATGAGCAGAGACATTTCTTCTAATAATCATGGTTGTTTTAGTTCTAGGTGAGGCAAGACTTCACTGTAAAAAGATTCTGGTTTCTAAGAAATTGCAGTGTAAAAATGCTAATTCCTAGTCATTCTTGCGTTCTCATTTGCAGGATGTGTTTTTTCAAGTCCTTTAAATGTACATAGAGCACTCTTGGAGTTCACATATTGAGAGCAGAATCTAGAGGTTTTCTCCGAAATCTTCCATAATTAAGTAAATTTACTTGATTTGGAAACAAGGCTGTCTAATAAAGTATTAATTCTCTATTTCAGACACGCAAGAAAGCACTTCAGTCAGGCTGAGGGAAGCCAGCTGGATGAGGTTCGGCAGGTGATGGGAATGTTGGCCTTTCCTTCAGACACTCATATCTCTCCCTATAAGGTAACATGCTGCTTGAAATTCAGTGCTACAACGCAATATTAAAACAGATGTCTCAGTTCCTTTTTCACCACAGGAAAATGCACTGATAATATCAAGATAAATGTTTTTTTTAATTTTACTTCCTAAATTCCACCTTTGTAAGAGTTCTTAATTTTAGTAACCAGTCCTTGTACATTAATCCAGAAAGTATTTGTATTGCTTCAGTGGGATTGTAATAGTAACATGGATTCACACTGAGCTAGGCTTACCATAAACCCAGCACTAGAGATCTGTGGGGCTGGAAGCACAATAATTAAATATACAGCAAGAGGCAGAAGATGGGGAAGTACAAAGAAAAAAAAAAAAAAGAGAGTCTTGTTCAACATACAAAACTGTGGCTTTAATCCACCAGCAGCAGTTCTTAATTCTGCTTCTCACATTACTGTTCTTGCAGTGATTGGCATGAAGAAAGGAAAGATGATTTGAATGATCTGAAAGCAGTATTTTTGTTCCTTAAAATAAGTGTTCATTTATTTGGATTATGCAAATTAATGTAGGTATTAGTGGTAATGTCTACATCTAAATTTAAATAAAACAAAATTCATAGGTAGCTACTGTTTCTACAGACTTGAGTTCTGTGGTCATATGCTAATTCACTTCTTTTTAACTTGGCTTTGGAGACAGAAGGTAGAGAAGAGTTGAGTTGTCAAAGCAAGACAAGAATTCCATGAAATGCCAAGCCAACATGTGGCAGTGCCAGTATAAACACGTTTTCTAAACATGATGATGAAATTATGGTTTAACAAAACAAACACACAAAAAAACCCTGAAACGAACAACCCACAGAATTAATATGAATTTCTTTGCTCATCCCAGAGCCCTAGAAGGATCCTGGTATTTTACATGCTAGATTTGATCTAAGTTATGAACATAAATGATAGATGTGTTAGAAGACTGGGTGTAAGATAGAGCTTATCATTATTTTAGTAGTTAGAAAGAAATAGACAGGAAATAAAAATCCTGTCTTTTATTCTAAGGGCTAGTTGGATGGAGTGTTTTAATGAGGGAGAACAAGGAGGAAAAGCTAGGATTGTTTCACGTACAACCATACAATGAGAACAAATTCCCTGATATGTACGGATATGACTTAAAACATTGTAGTTTATGGAAGTTAAATTTTGAATCCTCTAATAATTACCTAGTTCAACACAATCACAGCGCATGGTTGTTTGGAGTTACCTTTAGTGCTTGACTATGAGTTCTGTGCATAAATGGCTTCCTAAAATGTCTTGAAGTAAAGTCTTCTTAAATCTGTGACAAAGTTTGGGAGATCATATCTCTAACCAAGTGATCTTTATTAATCTGAGGAAAAAAGCATCTTCTATAACCAATGAATAGAACTTTCTCTGGCTTTTCCTCTTTCAGGACTTAAAGGAAAACGTTTACTATTGTGGCAAAACAAGCTACTTTCTTTTGATATCCGTTGAACAATCTTATTTCACTGTGCCTTCCACTAGACCAGATTTCTCGGACCCAAATCCAACCTGGCCTTGAACTGTACAATCATTGAATTGTTAAGGTTGGAAAAGGTCTCTGAGATCATCCAGTCCACCCATCAACCCAGCACCACCACTAAACCATGTCCTCATCTGCTGTGTCCACGTGGTTTTCTCCAGGCTAAACATCCCCAGCTCCGTCAGCTGCTCCACATCAGACTTGTGCTCTAGACCCTGCCCCAGCTCTGTGCCCTTCTCTGGACTCACTCCAGCCCCTCAATGTCCTTCTTCTTGTGAGGGCCCCAAAACTGAACACAGGACTTGAGGTGTGGCCTCAGCAGTTTCAAGTTCTAGGGATGGGACATCCACAGCCTCTCTGGGCAGCCCGATCCAGTGTCTCATCACCCTGACAGCAAAGAACTTCTTGCTAATATCCAATCTAACCTTGCTTTCTTTCAGTTTGAAGCCATTCCCCTTGTCCTCTCATTCCATGGTCTTTTCAAAAGTCCCTCTCCAGATCTCATGCAGTACCTTTAGGTGCTGTAAGGTGTCCCCAGATTGTTTCTTCTTGTTCCCTCAAAGTGTAGCATGCACAGTTGACAATATGATCAATGTAATACATTACAATATGTATAGTATTTATGTGATAAATGTTACATAAAGGTAAATCACTATTGTCACTCCATAATGGCCAAAGTGCAGGTTATGGATACAAAGGATAAGAAAGAAAGGATTAGGTGTCTGCCTGTATAGATGACACTAAGTATATTTTCAAAGGATCTTCACTTCTTACTTGACTCTTTCACAGCATTGCTTTTAGGGTTCAATATATCCATGACCTCTGGGTTTAGTTCTTACTTCCATGAAAAGAAAAATCCTGTCTTAATTACTATTTCCTGACTTGTAGGTAACGCTCAGCATTAAAGAATTTTGTCTTTATGTGAGTAGCTTATGTAAGCTTTCTCTAACCTGGGGTTGTGCCAGCTTCTTCAAATTGAAATCTTTTTACAAAATTCTGTAAATATTATATATTGCAAATGATTATCAGCAGAATTAGCCTGACTTGATTTAAAAACACTTCTGACTTTTTGATGTTAATGGTTCAGAGGCTGTAGAGGAAACGTTCCACAGTACTAATGTTATTTCCTGATTAGTCCAGCATTTTAGGAAACTAAATGGAAGAAGTAACCTGACCAGGATTTATAAACCTTGATTAGAATATCTGGTAGATGATGGAGATAGCTGGAGCAATATTCAATCTTAAATAATACTTGATTTAATAAAGTAGTAGTTAAAAGTACTTTTTAAACATTATGCATTGGGCTGTCCACTTCTGTGTTGTGATGGGTTTGCTTGAGTGAGTTTTGCACAATTTGCTACTCCCAGGCTTTTGCCCCCTGGGACAATTAAATTGAAAGCAACTTATAGTTGTGTTGTTTTTTAACAGGATCTCTTGGACCCTGCTCGATGGAGAATGCTGATCCAGCAGTTTAGATATGATAACTACAGACTACATCAGCTGGGAAACAATTCTGTTTTTACTATAACACTCCAGGCAGGCCTTTCAGCTATAAAAACACCGTATCCTTCTACGCAGATATTACTGGGAGTGAAAAAAGCCTTGTGGGGGTTTATCTTTGGCTTATGGATGCTTTTCGGAGAGCTCAAATAAGAAATGTGACACTTCAATATTTATGAGTTATTCAAATGGAGTATAAATTGGTCACTATTAAACTAAGGGGAGATTATAATAAATAGCATTATGGTTTAAAAAGAAGGCATGGCCAAACAAAAATTTTCAGGTAAAATGTAACATTGTGTTTGGTTTGGCTGGCTTTTCATGTGTCTTAAATTAGTGAATATGCCTGCAAGGGTTAATGAGCGGGGTCACAATTACTGTTTTTTTAAGCACTGAAACACAAATTTACCTGCCAGGTTTTATGTGAATATTCAAAAATATCTGCGTCTTTTGAAACTTTGTTGGGTTTGCTGCACACTGTATTGTGCTGGAGAAGGGCTGGTGCTGCTGGAGTGCTGCACCTCGGGAGCTTTACCTGTGCAGGCTGCCAGACACGTGTTGCTCTTTCTTGTTCCTAGAAACAAAGCAAACCCTTGATTCTTGTATGTACACATTAAACTTGAATTAAATGTTCCTGTGCATTCCATCACCTGGGCTCTGTTGGCACAGCTGATGCTCTTTTAATTTTAAGGTTTCCCATACAATGAGAAACTAATTATGGTTTCACTGTGGCGATTGTTCCCTAACTTGCTGTTTACAGACAGTGTTATAAAGAGGATGGGAGCTCAAAAAACCCCGACTGCCCTGTGTGTAGCAAATCCCTGAACAAGCTGGCTCAGCCCCTGCCGATGGCACATTGTGCCAACTCCCGACTAGTCTGCAAGATTTCGGGGGATGTAATGAACGAAAATAATCCTCCTATGATGTTACCAAATGGATATGTCTATGGATACAATGTAAGTGTTGGAATCAATGACTTGCTGAAGGCTAAAACAGCAGTGGTTAGAATAACTTGCTAGATCAAAATAAGAGTTTATAAACTCAGTCAGAAGCTAGAAAAATACTTCTTGCAGTAATGTTTTTTTAAGGACTGTATATTTGGCTGCTTAAATTGGTCTTAATGAAGACATATTAATGGTCACATACTGAACTATGTGAATTTATAACACGAGATCAAATGGCATTGGAAATCCTCCCCTCCAGAGAGCAATAATGTAGAATAAGTAACTTCTGGGGGCAAAGATATTTTGACCTTAGACCACAACATTTTTTTAAATTAAAAGTTCATTTCCTAAACAGTTTGGTAATGCTTTGAGTTAGTGTTGTGAATATTATCTTTTGGTTTCACTCTCTTTCAGTCTCTGCTTTCTATTCGTCAAGATGACAAAGTAATTTGCCCAAGAACCAAAGAAGTCTTCAACTTCTCACAAGCTGAGAAAGTCTACATCATGTAGGTCCGTAAAACACGTGATGAAGTGCCGCTGGAATTTTGACACAGTGTATCTTGGCATACCCTGTAAAGGGGGGGGCCTTAATGTGTGGCAAAGAAGCAAAACCTGCCACCTTGGGGAGCAGACCTGTCGGTGGCATTATTGTTTCTTGCGACCAAAGATCAATGAGCAACAATAAACACTCTTGAAAGGAAAAAAAAAAAAAACCCTCTTGAAAAAAAAAAAAAAAAAAAAAAAAAAAAAAGAAGAGAGGAATTATGACTTAAGTTTGTACTTGAATAAAAAACACAAAAACAAATTTTGATTGTTAAGGTTTTGTAACATAAGGTCAAAAATTGGACTCTTCTCAAAGAAAAGTACTTTCATCTTCTAAAGGATAGCTTTCTTTAAAGATGGACACTTGCACTGGGGGAAAAGTTACAACAGATTTGAAATTAAATCCATTTTTCTTCCCTCTTTTTCACAATTGTCCAAGACCCTTTTGTTATCAAAGATCTCAGTACTACCAACGTGTTCTCCTTTAAGCTCCTCTTTGCTTTCTTTATGATCCTCTGGTGAAGTAATCCTGAACATGAATGATGTAACTTATTTCCATGGGAAGATATTTTTGATGTCTTTGACACAAGGTGGCTTCTCTGGAGGATCAAATAGGGACTGGTTTGAAGGAGTATGAAGTCTTTTTCCAAACCCAAATATTTTAAGGAGGTTGCATAAGTATCAAGAAGAACTCAGAACATTTCAGGCAAAATCCAATGCTTGTTTAAATGTTCTTTTTCCAGTCTACCATAGTGTTAAAGTCCTTCTAAAGTTATTAGTTATGTGCATAGGGTTCAATATGAAATCATTAGTGCTACTGCCTTATTTCTTGCTTTGAGAATGTACTCACATGACAATGAGCTGGTATTCTTAAGTGTTGGGCGAAGTTTCTGAAGATGCCTTGCAGGATGACTACATAATTTTAGGGTCTAAATAGTATTCATTACTGAAACTAATAGTTCAATTTTAACAACTGCAGAACACATCCTTATGACTTTTCAAAAGAATTAAACCATTGTAGTTTAAACAAAACCATATTGTAGAGGTTTGTATTCTGCGCTTATTTTTGCATGTTGATGTTGATTAGCTAATAAAAGATTGTAAATGTAAGACATGTTAATAAAAATTGTTTTCCATTTCTTGATTATATAAAATTAGAAAGCTGTTTTGTGTTTAAATGTAAAAAAAAAATTTTACAGTGGCCTCTCTTGAAAGCAGTGTAACTTCCAAGTGTTGGTTTTCAGTGTTCTGCAAGATTAAAAAAAAAAAGAAAACTTAACACACACACCAAACCAAAAAAACCCTAAAAACTCCCCCAGCCAACCAAAAAAATGCCACACAACAACCATAAATGTTGTTCTTCAGAGCATTTCAGTCAAATAAGTATTTTTTGTTTAAACTTTCCATATATGAACAGTATATTTGAGGGTTTTTTCTGTCTCTTCCTCGAAGACTGCCTAATGTCCTAGAGCCTTCCTGTTAATAAAATATTGTGGGCAATGTTAGGTGTGGGTTTTTCATGCTTTAAAGAATGCTAACAAAGCATAGTCAGAGAGCCACAACTTCTTTTCATGTTCAACACTTAAAGGTCACAGATATTGCTAAACCAATTGTACCAGCCACTGTGAAACTGCAAATACATGGGATTTCCAGGGAGGTGTGTCTGAAAAGGTTCCATTTTCAGTAGGCATCATTGTGAATACTTCAGAACAGGTTTGTCTGGACCACTGCAGTGCTGCTGGCTTGGCACAGGCCAGTGCTCCTGCACTCACTGCTGGGTCTGTTGTCTGGGCATTTTCTGAAGTGGCAGATTGAATGATTCCTCAGAACAAAAGCAATGTGCCAAGAGTAGGTGGAGACAGATACTGAGAGAACTTATGTTAGTAACTGGAGTAATTTGCTATCAGCTATGCAGTAACTGGTCTCTTCCTTTCTCCTGGCTCAAGAGTTGGAGCACCCTCAAGTTAGAGGAGGAGAGGATGTCACCCTGAGGAGCAGTGTTACTCAAACCCACGTGGAACAGCACCCCTCTTTCTTTGGGGCACTGTTTACAGCATCACTGCAGAAGGGCAAGCATAGCTTTGAGGATGGCAACCTCACTTTTCCCTACTTTACAGAAATTCATAAAAGGCCAGAGCAGGAAAGAAGTGGTAGATTTCTATTGGACCTGAGGGAATGCATGGTAACTGCACAATTGTAGGGCACAGAAATTGTTGCTTTTCCTTTTCTTAAGTAGCAGTTAGAGCTGTGGTTTCCTGAGATTTCAGCCTGTTTGATTTCTGTGACCTGAGCAGAGTGGTGGAGAAACCCACACTCCCCAAAAAAACCTAGTTTGGGATGGGAGGAGAAGAGAACAGCTGTCCTACCAGGAGGGCCTCCATTTATGGGAGGTGTGATTCCAGAGGGCCAGGTGCCAACATGAGAACTCAGTCCCTGATGGTGTGTTACAAGGGAGTGTTCCAGAAGGAGCATAGGGGAGCTTCAGCTGTTTGTTAGCTCTGATTGCTCACTT
Source organism: Gymnorhina tibicen (assembly GCA_013399875.1). Lineage (NCBI taxonomy): Eukaryota > Metazoa > Chordata > Aves > Passeriformes > Artamidae > Gymnorhina > Gymnorhina tibicen. The sequence continues at coordinate 440,358 of VXAZ01010275.1, forward strand.
TGCAGATCTGCAGTCACACAACCCATTCTGACTGCAGCGAGGCCTGTGTGCCACAGGCAGCTGCAGCCTCCTGGCTGGCCCTTCTGAACTGCTGGGCTGCTCTCGGGCTTGCTCTGGCATGGCTTTGGAAGCCTTCAGCTCTGTGAGGGTCAGAAATGGTGGCAAGCACGGATCGCTTTGGTGCGGCTCGGAGCTCTGGTTTGCGTTCCCTGGCTGCTCGGTGCAGCCTTGAGCTCCCGATCCAACAGAGGTGTTGGTTCACAGCTCATCTCACAGGCGGCCCCAGACATCAAACCAAGAGCACCAGGTGCCTCAGAGTAAGTATAAAGTTATTTAAAATGGTAGAAGCTCTCTAGTAGGGCAAAGACACTTTCCTCTCAAGATCTGGCTAAGCTGGAAAGGAACAATATCCTTCACTGTGATGTTTTTTCTGTCTTGCCAGGCAACTTAACGAGGCACTGGATTTTGGTTGTGGTGTTCCTGTTTGAAGGCAACAGTTTGTTCCAGCTGTGATCAGGACAGGTTCCTCTGATTTCCAGTTACACCAAGGATTAGAATTGCCTTAATCTTTCTTTCTGTTTGTTGTGGTCCAAAGCCCTGCTCTAAATGCTGAAGACTTGCCAGTATTGCAAAAAAAGATATACTGGTAGCTCTTACCAGTGCCATGGGGCAGGGGGGGTGGTTTGTACCTGTTTCAGCTTCCATTATCTTCCAGGCTGAGAAGGTTCAAGATGCTGAGGTCACAACACTTCCTAGGTAGAATTTAGCAAAGCTGATACCAAATTCAGGTGAAACATTTTGCCAGAAGCTTTAAGGACTGATGGACTGGTATGGGTTTGGGGTTTTTTTTTAATATAAGCATGGCCTTTCCTACTCAGTAATAAAATTACTCCTTGGGAGAAAAAAAAATATTATTTGGGACAGGAAGAATGAGAAAATTACATCTGGAAATCTGCCAAAAGGAAGCCTTTGAACATGTGCTTAATGGACCACTATTCAGGAAAAAAAAAAAGAATACTCTGATACGCTTTTTTTTTCAGCCTCAGGTAGCCTGAGCAGAGTGTGTTGGGAAACACACTGAACACTTCTATTGTGGATGCTTTGAGACCCACACTGTGACATTGTGCACTGGATGTCCTGTTGCACAACAGAGGTCACTTGATACAACAAAATGAATATTTAAAACTCCTCTTTCCTGCTTTTTCCTGTTCCATAATGAGGTGCTCTGAATTTGTTCTCGAAATAAAGCCCAGCCCAGATCCACATGGTAGCTGATCAAGTCTGATCTTCCTCTGATCGTTGAACAGAAAAACTGCCAGTAGGTTCCTCTAGTCACTGAATCTATAGCAATTCCTTGTCTGATGATGAGGGGGTCATTTATTCACCAGGATCTCCCTGCCATTATGCTTTTCCAAAGATTCGGTGTCTGGTTGGTCCTGTAATATGCATCAGTCACTGAAAGGCAGCATTTTCTTAATTCAGCCATTTATTTTAAAGATAAATGTTAGCTAAGCTCTGAGAAGTTTTCAGCAGCTCAGCTTTCTCTTCGTTTTAGAAAGAGATGTAGGACGGGCAGAGCAGGACAGCAGAATTTCTTCTTATCTCTTTACTGACACATCCTCTTATAGCCAGGTAGAGTCTGTATGTAGAAGTATCTCTGGCACACAGTCGGGAAAAAAAATTTGCCATGAAGGCCAGTGAAAGGGAGCAAGAAGTTACAGCTCAGTTACTGTTGGATGTGAGGGCTGAAGATGTTTTTTGGCACAGCAGCTGTGGAGCCAACACAAAGTAGTTCCACTTACAGCTGGCTTTTGTGAGAAGTTCAGTGTGTATCTGAGCTAGGCACTGAAAAAAAATCCTAAAAGATTTAGTCCTGATCTTAGTACATGGGAGTTCTTAACATCAAAAACTAAATTAGTCCTCATTGCTAGCTGGCAACAAGATGATTTCACTGAGGAGCTCACAGTTGTGAATGAGATCTTTTCGACTACACCATAAAATCCTGCTATTTGATCATGCTACAATTATCAGAGATCTGTATCCTAAGCCAGAGGAGATCAGCTGTAGGATAAGTAGCACCACAAGAACAATAGGAAATAGCAGAACAACAAGAAAGAGAAAGTGCTGCTGAACAAGAAAAGCTGTTTGGTTTGACTCATTAAAAATGAGCTCAAGCGTCAGGGTAGAGCTAAGAAATGTTATCAGAGTTTAAAATAACTGAAGCTTTTAAAAGCGTAAGTAAGAAGAAAGAATTAATGTGGAAGTACTGTGTGATAGAGATTCAGACGTGATTACAAAACTGCACCCAGCACCTTGCTGCTTGCTCCTAATAAAGATGGGAATGTGCGACATCGGTGGGTGGCATGGAGAGGGCGATGCACTGAGAAAACCAGAAATAACTTAGCAACATGGAAGTGAAAAAAATTGTGCCTAGTTATAGAAACCAAGTGATCAGTCTCCTGGGATTGTTAATTGTCCAGATCTAATGGAAAGAAGCTGCTCTAGTATCCAGTCTGGGAATCATATCACGTAGAATCAGAATGGTTTGGGTTGGAAGCAACCTTGCAGATCATCTCATTCCAACCCCCTGCCCCGGGCAGGGACACCTTCCCCTAGACCAGGTTGCTCCAAGCCCCATCCAACCTGGCCTGGAGCACATCTAGGGATGGGGCAGCCACAGCTTCTCTGGGCAACCTGTGCCAGAGCCTCACCACCCTCACAGTAAAGAATTTCTTCCCTATATCCAATCTAACCCTGCTATCTGCCAGTTTGAAGCCATGCCCCTTGTCTTGTCACTCCATGCCCTTGTCAAAAGTCCCTCTCCAACTTTCCTGTAACCCCTTTAGGTTCTAGAAGGTGCTGGATGGTCTCTCCAGAGCCTTCTGCAAGCTGGACACTCCCAGCTGTCTCAGCCTGTCTCCACAGCAGAGGTTTTCCAGCCCTCTGATCTCCTCTGTGGCCTCCTCTGGACTTGCTCCAGCAGGTCCAGATCCTTCTGATGCTGGGGCTGCAGAGGGGTCTGGTGCTGCTGTGCTGGAAGCTGGAGCACAGTCCTGGGTGTTCAGGTCATATCTCTTACACTGCAGCTGGAGCAGAGGAAGCACTGAGCTGTTCAGTTTCCCAAACTAAAATGGAAAACCAAAGCTGGTTAAATGGGGGATAACATCTGTACCTACTCCTTTGACCCTATTTCCTATCCCGTAAGATTAAATGTTATGTTGTGCATTTAAGGAAATATCCCACAGAGCAGAGGAGCAAATTTTCCCAGGGAGATCATCTGCATTCCCAGCCAGGACTTTTTCCTGACAGAGACAGAAGGAAAAATGAGGAGAAGAGTATGATAAGGTCTATTCACTTCAGGACAAAGAGATCTTTAACTAACTTAAATATTTTGTTCCCCACCCATGGAGGTTAAGGAGGATCATATAGACAAATTCCCCAAAAGGAAATAAACAGATAATAAACCAGTAGACAATTTCCTTTTCTTTCTTTGAAAACCACAGCAAGACAAATTGCTCAGAAGAGCCAGGAGCAGAGCTGTGGGAAGTTCTTCAGGGTGCCCATGCGTGCTCCTTATGGAGATGTCTCCTCTTTCAAGTAGCAGCTTTAGGGATGCAAATCAGAGAAATATTTTATTAAATACTGGAGGGATCAGGGGGAAATTGATCTTAGAAAAGCTCAAGTTGCCCCTGGATGCAGTCGTTAAGGAAAACATCATATTAATTTCTGCAAGGAAGGGCATCTTCCTGGCGTTGTGCTGTAATACCCAGCTAACACCTCCACTGGAACCAGCTCTGTGCCCTGCTGGCAGAACTGCTCTGGGAGGGCAAAAACACAACAGGCAGGGTTTGAACCCCTGGCTGCTTGTTGCTGGCCCTTTTGAGGTGGCTCCTTGGTAGAAGCTGTTTTGATCAGTGGTGCGGGGGAAGAGGCTGTTTCTCCATGAGGATCGTGACACAATTTTCTGTTTTAAACTATGCACACTCAAGTCGCTGTCTCATTGTCCTGCTTGTACGTGCGCAGGAGCTCATGAAATTATTTGATCCTATTTGTGGCCATACGGAACATCAGTTACAGGGCTGGCTTCCACCGTAGGAAATGGAGAAGAATTCAGACTGGGTGGTGGGGGATGCACCAGGAGAGCATCTCTATGGGCGGCTGCTGGAGCGAGGGAAACAGCAGCAGCATCTTGTGCTCTCTGTGCCAGCTGCAGACACCTGAGCAGTATGGGGGGTCTGCTATGGAGGGAGGGTCACTCCCAGCTCCGATCGACTGAGTCCAGAGTTACATTCCTGCCTCAGGAGCATTACAGCCTGCTTCCTGACTCCTGGAGTCAGCGTGAGCTTGAGCCAAACAGATGAGGAGTCTCTCCAGTCTCTAAATAGATCTTGCCCTCAGGGCATTTGCAACTTGCCCATCCTCTGGGTACAGAAGGTGCCTGGAGCAGCTGTGCTGCCAGCCTTTGTGTGTGGGAGCTGAGACACGGCCAGCTCCAGGAGGAACAACCCTGGAATGGGACGAATACCATCGAGTGATCCTATCTTGTTAGATGGTCAGACAGATGAGAGTTGATGCTGCTGATGCAAATCTGTTGGCTTTTCTTTTCCAGCAGCACTTTGCAAATGTTGATCTCAGATATACATACCCTCTGATGATCCAGGCTTTGTGGCATCTGTTTTCTTTGAATGTCACTGTCACATCCATTGCCAGCTATCCGGCTTCAGTGCTGCATTATCCTACTTGAAAAAACAGTGAATAAACAGGGTGCTGGTTTTATAGGACAGCTAATGATTCAGTTTAACCACCAGGTATACAGAAAAGCCCAGAGGCTATAGCTGAATTGCTGTTTTGCTTCTTCAGTGAGTAACAGAGCTTCTTTGACACACCTAATTTTTGTAATAATTGGAAAGAATGTCACCTGCCCTGTTAAGAGAGAAATTATCCTACCCTTGGCCAAAACATATTCCCTGTGTCTCTGGAACCTTCTTCTGAAGAGGTAAAATTAAGAATTCCTCACTGAAGTAAGATTAGTAGCTGCCACATCCAGAAATACCTCCCTTATTCTAAACCAATTAGCAAAGGATAATGACTGGTTTCTTTGCATTGGGAAACTATAAATAACATCACCTGTGATCTCTGTGTTTGAGGGTGTGAGATGCTGGAGTAAATCTTTATCTGAATAAAGTATTTGTCTTAATTCTTTCCCTCCACATCCTGTATTTCCAGGAACACCATGAAAACAAATCAGAGTGCTGGTGCCAGTTTTGTCTTGGCTGGAGAAGCCAAGAAGAATCTTTGGGCCAGTGAACCTAACACTGAACCTTTGGGTGGCTATTTAAAAATTATTATTGCAAAATAACACCTCAAGGTGAAGGTGAAGATCATGCTCCAGTGAAGAGATATTAAAAGGCCTGGGCCAAAACATGAAGTTTCATAGAACAAATTTATGGAATGTTCTAAAACTTTGTGCAAATCCCATTAAACATACCTGTATGGATCAGTTCTGTTCAAATACCAAAGATTAAAAATGCGACCTCACAGCTTCATCTGCTCCAAACAGTAAGAGGGGCTGCTCCCACCATTAGACGAAGCTTCCTATCACCCTTCTCTGTCCTTAGGTAATTGAGTCCTGAAATTTGGAACATTCTCGAAAACTTCCAGTAGTCACTTTTAACTCAAGGATGCTTCAAGAGACATAATATCCTTTTCCTTACACACTATTTGCAAAACACTCTCCCTCTGTGCTGTCCCCTCTCCGGGATCCACTGCCAACTCCACAGCGCGAGCAGCCAGGGTCCTGCTCTAACAGTCACTGTCTGAGTCACCAGGATTTTCATGTCCTGCCATCTCTGTTTTGTGTAAAAAGTCTTCTCTGTAACGTAATGCCTTCCAAAAGAGCCAGTGGCAACGGATCTCCAGTGTCCTGATTTTGGATGTCGAGTCTCAAAACTATTTACAATCCAGGGCTGTTTGGTTCGAGCACATCTGTCAGAAAAACATCATCATGACACAGAGAATCTGTTTCCTCACTGGTAAAATATGTGCCTGGTTTCCAGTTTGAATTCATCTTTTGTTTCTTGTGTTTTTCACTGCTATACTCAGGATCACTTAATGTGATATTTTTCCCTGAAGATAATTTTACTTATGAATAAGTTACCTCATAATAATCAAAACTGATTTGAATCTTTACTAATAGGCACTATTGCAACTATTTCTTTTCTGCTGCTTGTTCTTGTACCCTTCCTATATGTCACAGAATTTTTTAAAGAACTTTATAAAATGTGTATTATTTTAGTATTTGCTGTGCTGTCTACACATTTTACAGAGCTTAAACTACTTAGTGCTTTTTGTTATTGCTCTGAAACTGTTTAACCCTGCTGTTCCAACAGTGTGATTCCATATAATAGAGACATATTTGAAATTTGCTGGTGGTTCTGAAATAGCAAGAAATGCTGCTTTTCTAAGCAGCAAATGCAGAATATGGATTGATGTTAAAATATTCCTGTGCAGTTCAAGGTCTGTGATACTTTCTGAAGAGACAATGCAGTGTATTTTTGCATGAGATGAATTTTGTTCCCTAAGGTTTATATTGCACCATTTAAAACAGAGTCCAAGCAGTGATAAAAGCATATGGAGATGAGAGAAACCATATTGATTGCAGATAATTTGGATTCCTTGTTTGTAGTAAGTAAAGTTACTCTGTGTTCACACACATGTAAGGGAACCTCTCAGCATCTCCATCATTTCCTCCAGAGCCACTTTAACCAGCCTGTGGTTACGGTGCCCAGGGCAATGTTTTGGCAGCTCAGTTGTGATTTCAGTTCACCAGCACTGGCCTTTCAAGGAAGAGCCACTTCTCTGCCAGGAGCAAGTTTTACAGTTATAGTAAGAAGGGAAAAGAGGTTTTTCAGAAGCTTTTTGGTGCAAACTTTTTTCATTGATTTCTTAACAAGCTCAAGTATCTTCCATATTGATTTTTTTAACTGGCTTCAGAGTTTGGGGAGGAGGGGGTGTTTTTGTTGGGTTTTTTTTGGGGTTTGGGTTTGGTTTTATTTGTTTTAGGTGGGTTTTGTGTGTGTGTGTTCAGAAAAAAAGGCAAAGCGTGCCACTAGACACTTTTGATGTTTCTGTATTTTTCTGTTTCTATATTTTGGTTTACTCCATCCATTTCCTTCTACAAGCACAGTCATTCTTCTTGGAAAACACCCCACCTTTAGTGCTTTCTCAGAAACGTGTTGTCATCTAAATTGTCATTAAAATTAGTCTCTATGATGTGATACTCAGGAATGCTTTGTTCAAACAAAATCTCTTCTTTGCCTATTTTATTGTGAGACTGTGATTATGTTTAAAGGTTCTGATCTATTTCAAGATTTATTCCTGGCTTGGAAACAGTGTGGCCTTGCACAGAGATGGAAGATGCAGCAGGAGAATATGGGAAAAAGGGTTGTGAGTGGGGTTCTTAAGAGCCATCGTATGTCCTCTGTGTGTGTGTGTGTGTGTGTGTGTGTGTATACAGAGAAATATAACGTGCCACATTTAAATTTCTGTCACGTGTGGCCTTGACAGCGCTGGGTTAATGGTTGGACTTGACGGTCTTGGGAATCTTTTCCAACATAAATGATTCCATGACTTTCACAGGTGACCTCTAGGGTTTTGGATCTGGCACATCCACCCATCGCCGCAGGCTGCTGCTACAAAGCCTGTAAGCTCAAATCCTACAGTTTAAAAACAAAGTAATAGCAAATATCTCGCTGACAGTGAAAACGCTTTGTAGTTGATGCTGAAAACACCGAGCGGGATTTCCAAGGCGGGGCTTTTCCCAAGGAACAGCGGTCTCAGCCGCAGCCTTTGCCTGGCTGGACGGGCTACAGGTGTTCCTGCATTGCCACCTGCTGGGGGCTGCGCCCAGGGCAGCCCCCGACCCCGCAGCCCCGGCGGGGACACGGGGACCCGAGGGGCACGGGGGACACGGGGGCTGCTCCCCGCACCTCGCAGCCCCTCCTGCTGGAGCCCCGTCTCCAGTGGTCCCCCCGCGTGTGGCTTTACCCCGGCAGAAATGCCCCGGGCTGCTCCTGGAGGCGGAAATAAATAGAGTTTATGGTGTGTGTAATTCACTAGGCACACTTGTGGCGAAGGGCAACAAAGTTCAGAGCCTTGTAATGTCAACTTTTACTTTTATCTGCAAATAAACTCATCTTAAAAGTACTTTATGCTTCTGTATAAATTTCATTTTTATTCTCATTTGAAAACGTACTTATCTGAAAAGCATATTTCTCATAGCTCTGTGAGCTTAACAAACATTATATTTTTTCCCTAAAAAGGACATACCTTTAGGGGTTTTTTTGGGTTTTGGTTGTTTTTGTTTGTTTGGGTATTTTGGTTTTTTTATTAAATAAATAAAACACTTTCTAAATAGATTTAGAACTTTTTCCCTCAGCAATCAGCAGGCTGTGTCTCTCAGGGGCTGTGCATCTCGTGGCCATGCAGGAATGCAGTGACAAAGGCAATGACAGAGTATTTTCTGTGATTTCAGCTGAGTGAAGGCTGTCACAGTCACCCAGCTCAGACCTGGCAGTGCAGCTCAGTGCTGGCAGTGCAGTTTCCTCTACTATCCCTATAAATATAGCTTGTCCACTTCAAACTACTGACTGCCAGTTTTATTTACATTTAAAAAAAAATAAACCCCATAACTTCGTTAGAATTCAAGTTCCATGACCTGGAGCAGAACTGGATGTCAAGGATAGCAAGAGAATTTTGTGTACAGTTTACCGAGGAATGTTCACCACAAATACTGCTTTTTCAGTATTTGATATAATCTTGCCACTATGACTTGTGCAAAGAGGAAAAGTAGCAATGATTGATTTAAGAGGCCTTTTAGCACTCACGTGAAAGTTGAAACAGCGAACAGGGGTGGCTGGATGAATAACACCGCTGAGGTCACCCTGTTGGAGGCGCTGCTGCTCAAGGGATGGGATCATATTCTTCATATGTGTTGGCTGTACCTACAAGTCTTATTCCAAGCTGCACTGAGGTTCAATCACCTAAAAGTTTGTGAAACATCTAGGAATCCTCGTAGTGCGAAATATAAAAGGGTGTTGGTCAGTGCAACTGTTGTGATGTACTTGCTGCAGAAACTGAGAGCATGCAGAGGGGTCCAAATACATGAAATGTGAGTAAGTATTTTCCCATTTTGCTCCAGCTTAAAAATTGAGCCACAGAAGTACAGCACACTTCCTTAAAAGCATAAATAAACAGCTACAGACACTTCACAAAACTCGCTACCTCCTTCTTTTCAAGACACTGTCTTCTGCTTTTTAGTTATACTTCAATATTTCCTTCCCTCCCAAACTGTGGTCTTCGCATTCTATTTTTGTCCCAACTACCTCGTAATCTCCCCAAGCCAGGGAATTTCCTCCTGCCTGCAAAAGTCAACCTGTATAAATAATGTCTTCATAGAGACAAGGCATTCTTTTATCATAATAGTAAAAGAAACTCCCTGGGAAAAGCTTGTTTTGATCCATGAGGCTTTCTTGCTCACTGCAAACAAAAGGTGATGGAAATGCCGAGCAGGGCTGAAGGCTGAGAGCAGGCTCGTGCGGGCACTGTCCTGGTGCTGAGGGAATGCAGTGGATTTTGATGGATGACTGAGGACTCGCTCCTGTGAGCGACTGCAATGTCACAGTGGGTCCCAGCTGCCCAGTGAGTGAACAGGACAGAGGAATCTGCAATGGAAAATCCCAGACCAGACAGTGCTTGTGCAGTGGTGTGCGAAGGCTGTGAGACATAGACCCGGCACCCACCCGTGTCTGAAACGGCAACAGCCATTTCTCATCAGGAATGGTCTTCATTCCCATTTAACTGGAGGCAGATCTGCAACTTTTAGCCACTTCAGAGCAGTTCTCTCCTTTCCACATCCTTGGAAAAAAAAGAAAAAAGGAATTAATTTGGGTATCTGAGCCACAGCTCCATGCAGTCTCTCATTTGGAGAAACCAGCTTGAGTGACTGCAGTTCTACTACAGCCCGTGGCTTTCCAAGGATGGGACATCTCAGACATCCATCAGGCAGGAGGAGCTTCAAAACAGTACCATCAGTGAGTCAGTGTGATACCCAAACCAGTCTCTGTAGGTTGTTTAAGAAATTTCTGCTAACATCAGATGTGTGAAAGCAGTATTTACACATGCAGGAAAGTGCCGTTTCTGTATCTGTATGATTTAGCATCAGAGGGTCTTAATGCAGAATTTGGGCTGGATTTCCTCTTTTGGTAGCCTTGGGGGTCTTTTTTTCCTCTGCAGTCTCCTTCCTCCTTTCCTACATTTTAACCACCTTCAAGCTCCTCCTTTTCTGCACCACCTGATCTAAGTCCCGCCTTCAAGGCTGGTATCCCCCTGACCCCCAAAGACACCCCTGTGCAGTGCAGTGGGGTGTGCCTTGGTCTTCTTTGGGTGCATTCATGTAGAAATGTTAACTCCTGATGTGGATATATATTGTCTAACACAGAAAAATGCTCATTAAGTTTGACTCTGCACAGATATTCGAGTGAAGAAAAAAACTATTTACCCTCATTGACTAATCAAGTGTGTCCACTTTGGTGTGCAGTTTCAGGAATTGCTGTAGGATCATTTTAAAATATTATTCTAGACACGAATATAAGCTAAGTGTAGGAAGGTGCTCCTTGATTTGTGGTGGTTCTCCTACAGCTATTGCTGCTCCATCCATCTCACAAGTGGGTATTTAATTAGTGATCTAGGCCACACAGAGCAGGTTCATTCATCTCCTCCTATGACAGAATTATGAAATGTTACAGTAGGCTGAAGCATTGTCACAGTCACTATTTCACATAATTAGAGGAGGTCACCAAGTACCTTTGGCCTTGCATTATTGATGGTTTAATGAATAGGCTATTTCCCCTTTGAGAACATCTGTTTAAATATAGTCTTTACTCCCTTACAAGGTAGTTCAGAGCTTTGAAATATCTGTCACCCTTTTGCTCGACTCAAACTGGTGGTTCAGTATCTATGAAACTCACACAGAAGGTCATTTTCTTTACAACCCAATTGGCACAAACTCTGTGACAATTTAATATCAGTGTTTATTGTGTTTCTGTATCTTCAGACCTGAAACCAAAGTTATTTTAACTCCAAATTATTTGGAGGGAAGCATTTTTTGCCCAAGTTCTGTTTTGGCAGGAAAAGAAATCCTCCTTTTTAATTTCATGTCATTAAGCTGAATAGAGCTATTTCATAAATTCAGGGGGTTTCTTTTTGACTGACATTCTCCTTTATTGCAAAGCTGGAAAACAACCCTTGGCTAAAAATCATCTAGTAAAATGGTGGAACTGTCTCCTACTGAGATGTTTCTTTTATAAAAAGACTAAACCAGATAATTTAGTATTGCACGAAGTCTGACATAATCCTTCCTAAAGCCATCAGTTTGACCTTTTAAATTCATGATGGAACAAAAGGTTCTTCTTTAGTGTAAGAACACTCAGACCCAAATCATTGTCAGTGGATGAAATTCTGGAGTTTTTCTTTGCCTATGTGTTTGGCCAAAGGTACTGGACCAACTGAAGATGACCTCTGGATGGAACAACTGGTCATGTCTGGAGATACCTTCCTTGTAGGAGAACATTCCCATTGCAAATGCCTCCTGCCAATGATGACAGTGTTGGGTATCCTGGAGAGGTGGTGGACAGGACAGTGTTTCTGGAAGGGTCTGTGCCCCTGCAAGGTGTCACTCACTTTGGAAAACTCACAAAGCATCACCACGTTGCTCTTGCTGATGTCTCAGTACAGACATAAGAAATGCAACTCCTGGATGCAACAATCCACATAACACAAAGCTGCAGACACACGCTTTGCTGAAACCAGGTGTAAACAAAAATAGCACTGAACTCTGAGGCTCTGAAGGGGTGTCAGGCGGTGTTCAGCTCTGCCTCTGCACTCCACAGTGTCCTATGTTCCCCTCCCTGGCACAGCCCAGGCCAGCTGGGGAAAATCAATGCAGGTACAGAGGTTTGTGACTTTTGCAGCTGAATGAATTCTTCATCCTTTAATCCGGCTGGTCCAGATGAAGAGAGTGTGGAAATGATTGAATGGTGGGTATTTGCCATGTTCATTAAAAAGTCGAAGGGAAAAGGAGATTCAGCAACTTAAGCCAACACAACTTTATGTAACTGTATTTGATTTTAATAAATAAATAAATAGCCTAGCTCTCACTGGGATTTGCCTAAGGGACTGTCCTGAATGAGTTACGCAACTCAGCATTCATTCATTCATTCATCAACTGATTTTTTGCAAAACCATATGGCTCCTTGCAGGGATGTCTTTAAACATTATGCAGGAGTATGAAATCAGTGCCTTTGTAGATGGTAAGTCTGTTGCTTGAGGCTCATTTTGAAATTCCGTTTCCAGATAGCACAGCAATGCTGCCTTTGCAAGTCATACCCTAACAGAAAGCAGTTGTTCAGGCACTTTCAATCAAATGAAGAAAAGAAATAGAAAAATTACAAACAGCGGAAGAGTAAACTGATCTAAACATTAAAGATGAGCTGCGCCACTATGTGTGACTTTCACATGGAAATGCACTGTATTTGTTGAAAGGCGATGGGGAAAGGAGAAACATTATTAAAAAGTAGGATGTCATTGGTTTCATGCATTAGGTCAGAAACAGCAGAGCCACTGCAAAATGTATGTATTCATTTACTGCAGTAAATCTGGTTGATGACGTGAGTCCATTTCTAGTGAAAAGTGTTCTGTGCCATCTTCCCCATCACAGGAGCCAGCAGACACAGCTGCAACACCAATCCACATAAATCACTTCCAACACACGCCTTACCTGTGGATTAATGGAAATACCTGTCAGTTAGCTGACAACATTTTCAAATGGGAACAGATATTTTAGGTGTCTTCCTTCTTTAGGATGTTTAAAGCAGGCACCTGCAAGGTCTTGTTTATTCCCAGTGGTTAAGCAGCACTTTCAGAGTTGGGGGTCTGCGGAGCACTCGTGATTGAGCACCCAGAACTGCGAGCGGTCCGGTTCTGCCAGCAGCGAACCCAGGGCAGTCTCTCGGTGTCCCATAACTGAACCAGACCTGTGGGGGTATTGCACAGGGACGCTTTTGTGGTGGTGCAGCAGTGTCCAGTGTTGGGCCCCTCATGGCAAGAAGGGCCCTGAGGTGCTGGAGCGGGTCCAGAGACGGGGACGGAGCTGGGGAAGGGTCTGGAGCACAAGTCGTGTGAGGAGCAGCTGAGGGGGCTGGGGGTGTTTAGCCTGGAGCTCGCCAGGTGTTACCCTGCAGGCTCAGGGGCGACCTCGTCGCTCTCTACAATTCCCTGTCCAGAGTCGGGCTCTGCTCCCAGGAAACCAGCGACAGGACGAGAGGACAGTTTCAAGGTGCGCCAGGGGAGGTTTAGGTTGGACATTAGGAGGAAGTTTTTCACAGAAAGGATGATTAGACATTGGAACGGGCTGCCCAAGGAGGTGGCGGAGTCACCGTCCCTGGAGATGTTTAAGGAAAGACTGNGCGTGGTCTCCCCGCGAGGGGCGCGGCTGCAGCACTCGAGGGGCGGGGCCTCTCCGAAGGGGCGCGGCTTCACCGACGGGCGTGGGCACCCAAGGGGCGCGGTCCGCCTCAGGGGCGGGGCCCAAGCAAGAGGCGGGGCCGTATAAATAGAGCGGGGGGGGGCACCTCAGGGGCGGGGCCTTCGCTGAGGGCCGGAAGATGGCGTCGCCCAGACGCGGCCGGATCCGTCGGCGCTGGTGGTTCCCGGCCGGGGCTACCCCGGCTTGAGAGACCTTCGGGGTGGTTGTCCCGACTGCTCCGGTGTCTCGGTGCTGACAGAGATGGACCAGCGCCTGGCCGAGCTGGTGGAGGAGCTCNAATTGATTCTGTGATAAGCACGGGCGCTGTGTGCCGGCTGCTCGCCCCTCCGGGCGGGCTCAGCCCCGCGGACAACGAAAGATTAAACATTCCCTCACACAAACTTGGGGTGCGGCTCCTTTAAGGTTTCCCCCGCCCTTCCCCAGCCGCGCTTCCGGGTGCTGGCAAGTCACGTGGGCTGTACGTCATGTGCGGAAGCGGCGGGGGGGGCGGTGGTAGCTGCCGGGAGGGGGAGGGTGCAGGAAGATACCACCCGCGGCGGGGCGGGGGGAGCAGCCCCCAAGGGGCGGGGCGCACGCAAGGGGCGTGG